>CABFOS010023948.1:9221-20778 GCA_900660315.1 Diretmoides pauciradiatus | reverse complement strand
GGAGGATATTGTCACCAAAGGGGGTTTAACGTCACAAGTTAGTACCTCCTCCTGTGACGTTAAACCCCCTTTGGTGACAATATCCTCCCTCCTGTGACCGCTGTCTGGGCGCATTCCACCCGTCCGAGGGACGTTTGGTGGTGATATATATATATGACACAAAACCCTCTGCTATCTGTCCTCTGATACTACACTAACTCCACCTACTGGCAGCCCATTGGCTAGAGAGGGAACTCCCCTCATTTGAGCTTTTTCTGTAGCAGCCAGATGAATAATGAGAAATCTAATGAATGAATGAATGAAAAAGAGAACATGTTACTACTGTAGACTAGAGTCATTCCACTCATTTCTACATATGTTTCAATTCAAGGTGGGGGTTGATTTTAATCCAGTAGTAGAGAAATTCATGCAGCGTTTGGCCAATCTGAAATTGACAAATATTTAACAGAAAATCATATCCTACCTGTAGATTCCCTGTCTGACTGGAGCTTTTGGTGTGTAAGGGAATTTTCTGTGAATTGTCGCCATTGCGTCTGTACAGCGGGTCTACTGACTAACTGACTGTCAGTGACTTCCCACCAGAGAAAACCTTTGACCCTGCTGAGTATTTCACCAGTTTACAGGGGAGTTTCACCAGGTTGTGCACGTTCATTTTATACTACGACCCGCCCCCGATCAAATATTTGACTGACCACCACGTGTCGCTATAAATCAAATAGAATGATAATGTTCCTTACCTGTATGGTCCAATGGCAGCTGGGGCCGAAGCAGTATTGATGAGTTTTCTACTGAGTGCAGACATGTTTCTCTAATGTTGTTCCTCTCTATACTGCAGAGTGGTTGTAGACTGGGAGAAGATTCCTTGTGCAACCTGCAAGATAAGTGTGGTCAGTCAGTTAGTAGGCATCTACCGTACTGTAGTTCAGAGAGAGCATGCTCCATTTTTTAGGGATGCATTGGAAATAATTTGAAAGAGGACAATGGCTGGAGAGTCGGTGATTAGCAATGACTTATGATTAGCAATGACTTATCTACTTAATATATTCTACAGGTAGCATGCACGTCAAAGTAGCTGCGTCTATAGTAGAAGATTTACGGTAGCAGTAATCTGGAAGGTCATTCAGCCACAGACCCCTGTAGTTCAAGTCTGTAAAGAAAGCCTTCACTTTATCATGTCAACGATAACATTTAAATAAAAAAGTCCAGTGTAGTTATGAATGTCTTTAAAGAACCTTTATTACTTACACCGTAGTATAACAAACAAAATAAATTAAGAGTTTTAAACATATGGTTACATTTCACTCTACACCCTCAGTCGTTACATGTATATAGTGGATATAAATGTGAAATAAATGAAACAAAATTATATATATATATTAAAAAAAAAAGGATTTTCCAGATTAACATAATGGATATGGCTGATTTTTGCCTATATGGTCATCCAAGTTTTTCAGCTGCGCATTTTATTGTACAGAGCAAATAGTTTTTGTTAAAAAGCTAGCTTCCAAATTGACAGTTGTCATATCTGTGCAATTAGTACAATATCATTCCACTACACAGCAAGCAAACATAAACATGCATAGTCCAAAGCAAGCAAAAACCAAGCCACATATATTATATCTGACATAGGGCAAAAATATTAACAGCCAAATTAGCGTCCATATTTAAACAAGTGTCACGAAAAGAAAAAAAAGTCAAAATTGAAACTTTAAAACATTTAATAAATAAGGATGAAATGCTTGTGAGTTCGCAATGCACTGCAGAATTCAATATAGAGTAAAAAGCATGAATGAATGAAAGAATGACAAGGTAGATTTAAGATTCATGAGCATGTTAATGATTTCTGGTTGTAGTATTGGTTGACCTGGTCCCACTGGATTGAAAGCAAAGTGTCCAAAACAACAAAAAGTGAAAAATAAATAAGAAAACAAACAGATGTTGACGTAGCATCCGAGATAATATAGAATACATTTTGGATTCAGATGTTCAAAATCTCATGAATGAATTTGGCCACATTATCGACTGGATAGTAGACATAAGGCGTGTCACTAGTGTAACAGTAGATTACGGTCATTGAAACATCATATGTAGTAAGTATGGGCCTAACCATCAAGACTGAATATTAACATTCATGTGGATAGAACCCCAACCTATAGGCAAATGGGTGCAACACTTTACTGCAGACATACATCTATATAACATAGCTCATAATGTCAAACAAATGTTCAGTTTCCTCCATGAAGAGACCAAACATATTAGCTGGTTATAAGAGCTTCAAATGGCACAAAGACTGTTGTAACACATTATAATCCATCATAGTTGTATATCTCCAGTAAAGCGACCTAAATGATAAGACCATATTAGCCTTTGAACCGTCATAAAGCAGAAACGATCACACAACACAATCATTGACCTGGACAGCATCATAAACAAAAAACATAGTTGCTGTCAAAAATGAGCTTACATCCAACAAACATGAAGCACAGAATATGAACATAATTATCTCGTATCAGGCACCTCAGTTATTTCCTTCATTAATATCATCACACCATGGCCTTTTATAGTCAGAGGAAAAGAACAATATAGGGGGAGATAGTTGGTTAACTGCAGCGGGATCCTCTAAAAACATCCTCAATGCAGTGAAAAATATGAAAAGGTGCAGATACAGTTGTTATCTCGAGTCTATTATCTCAATCTGATGCAGACTGCGGACATGCAACAGTTTAAAGTACAAGTCGCGCCCTGCAGGTCCAGTTTACTTCACTGAACCTGAAGAATTTAGTCGTAATCTATCGCAGTTTGGAACCAATCTTTAAGGAATTCAGATGGAGATGCAGATTTTTGAGAAGTCAAGTGTGATTTAGATAGAAATCCTACAGGGATTTTGGAATGGATTGTAAAGGAAATATTTTTTTGACAAAAGGAATGAATTGATGAGCCAATTCTATAGTTTAACTCAAGGAGAACAGTAGCATAAATTGGCCAATGCAATGATTTTCAATTCATGGAGTAGTGGGTGAATCTGTACTCAAAGGGATAGAGAACAACAAGGAATGTTCCCGGTGCTATGAATGAATGAAGTAGCTCAGAACATCACAAATGAAAAAAAACATTGACATAATAAAAGACTAATGAACTTAATTCAAAATTTTATGGTCCACAAACGATTGAAGACATGCATGTTCCGTTCTTTACCATCCAAAACATTTCGGTCCATTTTGACAAACATTTCAGCTTTCACAATCGACTTAAACTTATTCCAAGTGGGGAAATGAGCTTAACCATCTAACTACTTGGTGTTTTAATACATTGCTTTTTTGAAAACCAGGTTTCAAAAATGTTTAAGGCATTCTCAACTTCATCATCATCATCTTGATTGTCTTTGGTCATGGACAAACCTCCACAGCTTTTGTTGTGGGCATTTCCAAACTTGGTTATTTTCTATATTTACATCAAAAGTTAAAAGTTCAAGGGAAAAAAATATCACTGGTCATTGCCCACATTGCTGGATACCCCTGTTGCTGCTAAAGCTTGCTGGAAAGTTGGCCTGGGTGTCACTGTGGATATATTTCCTTACGTCGCATGGGGTGGGTAGTGCATTTCATGAATTATGGCCAAAGCTTGGTTCTCTTAGTGGGAAAGTAACTTCACAGAGAGTCTGGGATGACAGACTCGTCTTTTCCACCAGTCCAGAGAAGGATCAGAATGGAGGAATAGGTTGTAGATAAGGTAACAAGGCCTATGAGGATTTCAAAATGGATGTCACATTGGAAATGGACTATCTACTTTCATGAAGGCCAACTGTGATTTCCTCCTTTGCAGGCAGAACGTAGCAGTCAGTCAGTACCAGATGAGAACAGCGCTGGGCTTCCGAGAAGAGCACTAAGGTCACGTTAGTTCTTCTGAGTGGACGAAGATCGGCTTAGTGCCAAATAGATGGTTTTGGGAAACCCAGGCCTGGGTAGAAGGCGAGAGAGGAGGACTCAGAAGTTCTGTTGTCGCCGCTTCTTGGCATCCATGGCGTCCAAGATGGGCTGCCTCTTGGCGGTGTAGCGCTGCCTCAGCTCCTCGATCTCCCGCTCCATCATGGGATCCAGGGCAGTCAGGCGCATCTGCAGCTCCTCAAACTCCAGGTTCTTCAACTGGGTTGCAGCACACAAAACAAACAGAAGAAAAGTAGAAAAGGGATGAGTTATGGTACAGCGTTATGGTCAGCGTTTCCAATCACAGAACTAGCTTGAAACTGGAGAGACCAAAGGTGGGCAGCAAATTCAATGGATTAGGTGACTCACCAAACTGAAGCTCAAAATACTTATTACAAATGATCTTATCAGAATCAAATGTATTAGCCGAGGACATGTGCACATACAGGGAAATTTACTTGATACACAACATGCATGACAGTTGAGTCAATTTTGCAAATACTGGTCTATATTCCTTTAAGTCAAAATACCTACTACTTTACATCAAATTTCCCCCAAGAATGACTCCCATTAGTTACTGCAAGGAAACAAGTGTAATACCGTCACAGACTCTTGGCAGACGCTACTCACAAAGTCAAAGTCTCCATCCTGGGGAACCTTCCAGTTGTCGGGGAACACATTCTTGGCCTGGATGTGGTAGCCGGGCTGCTCCTGGGGCTGGTTGTGGTTGTAGTTCTCCTGCTGCTGCGCTGCCTTGTTGGAGTCCTGCTTGTCAAAGTAATCCATGAAGGACGGGCGTAAAGGCTGCTGGGGGGTGGCATGCCCTGTGGAGAGGAGAACGACAAAGGCTTGTTTCAAACTCTTGAATGATGCAGGGGTTAAAGCATTTTTTTTTTAAATCTCATGACTGAAACTTTGTTGGGTAAGTTACCCTCTGCTGCCCGTTACCCATGACCATTAGGGGTTTTGACATGTATTCCATTGCAGATTTGACGAATTCAAGTCAACTTTTCAACATTTGAATTAAACATCTATTATTCTTCTACAGCAGGGCCTGACTTTACCGGCCATGTGATGCAGCAGCACTAAATGGAAATCACTTGCAAAGAGGAAGAAATAGTCGACTGTCATGAATCATAATGCAACTCATGCTCATGTGGAAAGAGAGATAGTTCACACAAGGGCTAGTTTATAAGACAATGAACTGATAAGCCAGACAAATAAAAACAAACTAGTCTATGAGTCACTAGTCGTGTTGTTACCTTTCGTATTATGACATGGGGCAGGAGTCATGCTCTCTAAAGGGAACTTTTAGGAACAAACTTTATTTTGGTGTCTTTTCATGCAGTGATCACTTTGATTCCATTCAAAATATAAACCTTAATTAATGAGTATTTTCCTGCATTTACCTCAAATCCTTTCTGAGTTGTGGTGTTGAGCATGTGACTATAATAGCCATTAGGTAGATGAATAGGCAGTTAACTATAGCAGGTCAATTAAACCTTCTACTGTACATCAGAAGACCTGAGTTACAAATGGAAACACAGTATGGAACAACTAAAGAAGAAGCCAACTATGTGTGTGGTAGACAGACAAAGAACCTTAACTGTGATTAAATTTCAATATATCACATCCTGTCATGGCTTATTGATTAATTCATTGTCCTGGCCAGTTGTTACTGTGGTGGGTTGAGTCCAATTAAACAGGCGAGTTGGAACAATGTCCGTTACTGCGCTCCTGTTAACCTTATCAGTTTTACACATCAGGCAACTACCAAGTGTCAAGTTACTGTCTAACACACTGTTACAAACACAGAGAAGTTTGGGGCATACCAAAGAATATTCAGTTTCGCTTTTGTTTTCATAACAGGAGGCTCTGTCAGATTGGATTCAACGCAACAGAAGCAAAGCTCCTTGTTGCTGCACTGGTAGCACTAAAAACAAGTGTGCAGACAGATTTGTGCGATTACATAATATCAATACCACAATCACATTCACTAGAATATCTGCAATAAATAATGTCACTACACTGTTTGAGGAGAGGTTCCCCTCCCCTTCCCAATTTAGTCTACTACTGCCTCTCTGGAATCTAAACAACAGAAATCTGTCCTAGTGACGCACTAAAGGTTGATTGCTGTTAGATTAACATCATATCTGTGCTTACTCCTCATAGATCCCTGGTCTTCCTCCTCCTCTTCCTCATCACTGTTGATGACCATGGTGCCCAGGTCTGACTCCAGCATGGTGCTGCCGTGTTCAATCATGGTCTGTGCCCCGTCACTCATGGTGCTGGTGGCCCGCATGGTCCCTGCGCCCTCCGAGCCCGACTTCACCATGGTGTGAGAGTCCACCTCGGTCTCCTCCTCCTGCAGGACACAAGACATAAGGTCTGGTGGGTGCTTTCATCAAACGTGCATTACAGCATCTGTCCTGGGTGCTAATCCCAAAGTAACTGCACCAATCTGGTCACAGTTTATCATGGAATATGTGCTAGTTCATTACTAGTCCAGGCCAGAAAAAACTAACCGTCGACAAAAAAAATCCCAAAGGTTTTCATGACCACAGGAACCTTGTTGGCAACATCCTAGTATACGTACCGAGTTGTCATCCTCCTCCTCCAGCTCTCTCTGCTGCTCCTGTTGTCTCTTGGCTTTCATCTCCATGGCCTCAGTTATCAGATCCCTCAGGATAGTGACTGGCTTGGCCTGGCTGATGAATGGGTGCTGGATAGACACAATAGCAAAGACGGTTGTTGTGTGCACTATGTTTTACCACGTGTTACCAAAATGTCTGAGGCAGCAAAAGTCTTTTTTTTTTATATCTAGAGTGAGAAACATCTGATGTCACCAGCCTGACCATGAGACTTGGAACTGTCCAAAACTCTGCAGAAAAGGATGATTAACACAAATGTATGTGTGCGTGTCCCCACCTGTAAGAGCTGTGTGGCAGTGGCTCTCTGCTCTGGGTTCTTGACCAGACACTTCTTGACAAAGTCTGTGAATTCATCTGTCCAAAGCTCCGGCTTTCTGAATGTTGGAGGGGGGTTGGTGGGGATCATGAAGATAGCCTGGTGGAACAGAGAACGAAGGAGAAAAGGGATGAGATGAAGAAAGAGAAAAATAGAGATTTTATGCCAAACTTTCTACGTACCTTAAGTCCAACCCCTTCCCACTGCAGACTGCAGTGATTTATAAAAACTAGTGCATGTGCCCGTTCAGGACGTGACTGGTCGGAATGCGTTCCCGTTTGGAGCGCTTGTTTGTTTATTCAAAGTTTAGTAATATTGAACGTGTTGCGCTAATTTGACAATGCACTTCCTTGGGCCATGAGCAATACACCCACCGAGTGTGAAGTCGATCACATGAACGGTTCCCGAGATATGCGAAGGACACACACACACACACCTGCCTTTTTAGTTAGACAATCCACTTCTTCAACCAGCCCTGCCCGATTTGAGACTCACTCTCATGGGGTGGATGTCAGCGTAGGGGGGCTTGCCCTCTGCCATCTCTATGGATGTGATGCCTAGGGACCAGATGTCAGCCACACAGTTGTAGCCAATCTCCTGGATCACCTCTGGGGCCATCCAGAACGGAGTCCCGATCACAGTGTTCCTCTTTGCCATAGTGTCCTTCAGAAAGAAAAACAAAACATTATGCAGTCAATTCTTCACATTCTAGACATAGGTTTTAAAACAATTCATATGGATTCACAAAAGCAATCTAATAAAAGACAATATATTCCAAGTGGACATTTGGTACTAAAAATTGAAACTAAAAGCTATAACATCCATTGGCTTTGTCACTTTACAATGCTGCTATTTCATTATAGTGCATGGTATAATTATTCTAAAAAATACACTACATTCTAAGTACAGGCTTGGTAGTATCAATCAAACAACATTGACAGCCATAACATACATTGGCTTTGTTGCTATAAATCCCCCTCCCCTCATTATTGTGAACAGTAACTTTGTGCTATAACTTTACCGTTAGTTGCCCAGCAACTCCAAAGTCTGCCAGTTTGGCATGTCCCTCTGTGTTGAGCAGGATATTGCCTGCCTTGATGTCCCGATGGATCTTCCTCATGAAGTGAAGGTACTCTAGACCCTTTAGTGTTGACTTCAGGATGGTGGCAATCTCATCCTCCGTCAGCTGTGGTGAGAAGGAAAGAGACAAAACACAGGAACTGAGATGCCAGAGAATGAATGAAGAAATGTGAATCTGTAACACAGGATAAAGTACAAATTATGTTTTTTGTTCATGCAATGGTTAGTCCAATTAACCAATTATCCTTATTGTTCAGGGACATGTTCAAACCATACTAATTATTGCCTTAACACACAACTAATAATGCTTAATGAAATATGGAGTTTGTTGCTACATTAGCTCATGTAACTAGGGAGCTACTTAACAATTAATCTCACTTCCTCCTGCGTTTGTTCTTATGCATGTACACTACTTAAAAGAAATCCTCTCAGACAGTACACATATGTTGGTAATAAAATCCACAATAGCCTTGAGGACATTCTTTGCTGGGATCACCATCATAACCACAAAATAGCAAACCCAATGTCTTGGTCAACAGTTGTCAGGACCTTTAGAAAAGAAGTGTGTAACTTTCAAACAAAACTACAATGTATAATGTTTGGTAAGGATATCTGTAATTGTATCTTTTCTGAGTAAATGACATCAAAGAGAATATAACTGTGTCCATTAGTTAAGGAGTAACGTTATTCTGTGTGAAGCACGCACTGTTTTGTTGCGCAGTCTGATGATGTCGGAGACAGAGCCAGCCCCACAGTATTCCATGACAATCCACAAGTCTGTGTTCTTGAAGTAGCTGCCATAGTACTTCACCACATAAGGACTAAGAGGAAATGACACACAGACAAAATAATGTGGTTAACAAAAAAAGACAAAGTTCTGTTTAAGACAGAAATAGCAGAAGTGAGTAAATCATCATCACACACCAAGTCAGTGAACTAATAATATGTTTGGAGTTAAACTAAATATAATTTCTAGAACTATCTGGATATTTAAATAAGCAAATACAACCCTATTGGGCCCACATAGATGTTTCAATTTATGTAGTTTCTAGAAATTTAGTTTCACTTCTCTAGGACTTGGTCAAAACAGAAAGTAATTGTACAAAGAGCAAATTATTCTTTCCTGTTCCAGTTTTCCGTGAAGGTTGTAGTGGGGGCAGGGTAAAGTTTGGTTTTGGGCCCAGCACCATCATTATTTCAAGCTCCAAAGCTACCTCCATATGTTGATGCTTGTATCAGAAGGACATTCTAAAACATCAGGCCTTGGTAGTATTTTCTAAAGAAAACAAGACATTTTCTAGCAGCAGGGACAACTTTCCAGCAGTGAGGGGTTAGTGGGGGGACACTGCCTCTGACAGAATATGCTTGTGGAAAGCTGCGTTTCCTTCCAACCTGTCACACTGTTGCATTATGGAGATCTCCTTGATGATCTCCTGCAGGTCAGACTCCACAGGAACCTGCTTGATGGCCACCACCTGGCCTGACTCCTTATGTATGGCCTTGAACACGCTGCCATAGGAACTAAACACACACACGGTAAAAAACAATATGTCAAGACACCCTTTTATAATGCGTTATCATCTCAACCTAAACAATTTCTGCATCAAACAAGAATAGATACGGTGCATCTTTAAAAGCACTGATTGTGTCCATTTTCTTTTATCGACAGAGGATGTATGCAGTCAATGCTAGACTAACAACGTGGAAATGTTGGTTAATCAATTGTCGCTATGTAGCATATGCTCAATGATGGCAATGATGTAGCTAGCTACAAGAATGAATAGAAAATACAATTTCTTACCCTTCACCTAGTTTCTCCAGAACATCAAACACTTCCTCTGGTTGTTTGGTCAGACTGTCTTCACTCAGTTTTTTCAGCTTGCTGTAAGAAAAAAAGAAGAGAGAATACCAATGTAAAGCTGCAGTTTAACTGTATACACTTGGCTCTGTTGGAATGTAGTATAATCTTGGTAAGAATGATTTGTCTTTCTTTCAATCCGAATAACGGCCCCACAAAACAAGATGTAACAGTTAAAACTGCAACGCCCCTTGAACTACTGACTAGTAGCTGAAAATGCTCGGCCACTAGCACTACAAAAACACTTAATGTTAACACGCCAACAAGCTATTCGACAGCTAAATACATAGTCTGTGAATGCTTCATTAAACAACCAGGTTAACTGATTAGAAAGTTTGAGTTAAACTGGCCAACATAACTGTTAGCTAACAGCTAACTAGCTAGCTAGCTAAGCGAGACAGCTGCAGTCTACATTAGCCAGTTAGCTAGTTAGCATCAGCTTGCAGGCAGGTTTGAAACCAACCGGACGGGTACATACCTTTTGGGCGCAGATGGTTCCATGGTTTATAACCTTTAAAGAATAAACACGCAGTAAACAAATGGTAAAATCTGACGTTTTGGGCTATTAGTCACGATGTGAACATTCTTAACAGTCGTTGTTGTCAAAAGAAAAACTAATGGGCCAGCTGTGTCTTCTTCGGATATGCACGTTGGGGTCAATGTTCACCACAGCGCCCCCGTGCGGCTCGGAGGGCACATCGAAAAATCATGAAATCATGATTGTGTCCATAGTTCTCTAAATAAAACGTCAAGAAGAAAATATGAATATAAATACGTTGAATGTAAATGTTCTATGCATTAACATTATTAGTTTGAGGACATTTTAATAGCAAAATTTGGCAATTACGTTACAGAATTTCTCGACCAATCACAGTCCGCGTTGTTGCGGGGTAGAAGAAGGTTCTACGCATGTGTGCAGTGTGATGAAACGACAAGTAAACAGCTAGCAGTTAGCATAGCTGAACGGTGAGATTCCTTATCCCTGTCTGTATGTTGTGTGTATTTCACATATCATATACTTTTGTTTTTATTTTCCATCATTTGAGTTTTGTGAGAGTTTCTTGAACACTTTCAAGTTCAACTGGGCTTGATAGCTAACGCTCACATCACCGGCTAATCAGCATCACCATGCTGGTATCTGGTCAACCTCGTTAGCTGTAGAGGAGGATAGTGTTCATGATGATGGTCTGGCGGTAACAGTTTATCCTTCTTCTTCTTCTTCTTCTTCTTCTAGAATCAAGCATGGATGCCCAGAAAGATCTGCAGCCGCCTAAGCAGCAGCCCATGATCTACATATGTGGAGGTAAAATAGAGGCTAACGCTGCTGTCTTGGAAGCTTCTCCAATACTATCTATGTCTGTGTTCCTCTGTAAGATACGTTAACAAGCCAGTTGATTTGGTTCTTGGGACATGTATCAAAATATAGATACAAACGCATTTGCCAAACACAATTAAATTAACTAGAAATCTAAACGTGTGGTTGGTGCAGATACTGTTCACATACAAGCAAGTATTGTGTGTTCCAAAAGCTAAAATGCAAAGTAGGTATAGATTATAAGAAAGAAAGAAAAATAAATAAGTAAAATAACTTAGATTTGAGTATAGCCCACTGTGGCAACCTATAAATTGTACGTTAGTTAGGCCCATCCATCTCCAACTAGCTCAAAGCCTGTTACCTTGAGAAAAGCCTCAACTATGTGGGATACATGTTCTGTAAGGTGTGTGTGCC
>CABFOS010023945.1:0-11429 GCA_900660315.1 Diretmoides pauciradiatus | reverse complement strand
TCAGACGTGTGCTCTTCCGATCTCTTCAAACAAAACAAAAAATAAATAACTAAATGTTTAACTATGACAAAAATAACAAATAGCTCCAACAGTGTGTAAATCACTAATAGAACAAAAACAACAAACTGTGTGTGTGTGTGTGTGTGTGTGTGTGTGTGTGTGTGTGTGTGTGTGTCAACTGACCACACATTCCTGTGTGTGCACATCAGTTTAGGTTAACCCAATCCCCGCAAGCTCAGTGCAACACGTAATTAGCTCTTAGATATTAGACATCACCACCATATTTTTCTCCATACCTAGTAAAGTCTCGTCGTGTCTATCAAGTGCACGCTGTCTCAAGAGAGCCATGAAATATATTACCTGCTAATGTGATATGAATCGCTCACTTAAAGCTCAACCACAGACCGGTAAGTGAGCAACAGCCTATGGAGTCGTGGTTCAGAGAGCGTGTAAGAAATTAATCTCACCAGATGTTGACATTTATTTCTGATGCCCTTACCTTGTTGTAAATCTGTAATTAACACTGTTGATCCTCGTGTTTTGCTAAATTAAATAAAAGAATATCTAAGGGATAATTCGCAGCCTGCTATCGATAATGACCCTCCATTAATTGAAAGCTTTTGAAGCATCAATCTTCTCCTCTCAGTGGCAAGCACCTGTTTGAGTAATTAAGCAGTCAGTCAGATGCATAGCTCCCCTACTGACTGCATCCAAGATCAGGATTAAGTAGTCTGCCATGCAGTTCATATCCCCGCCATGTAAAATAACACAACATCCTCCTACCATGGCCAACACAAGTTGAAAACTAACTAATCTGTTGTAGCATGTTAAATAAATTGTTACCACATTAGTATTAGGATTAGTAGTAGGGTATTAGAATAATTACCATAAACAAATGAGACCGTCACTGATAAGACAGGCAGCCTCTACCAGATTACACTGTATTTTACCTTATGCCACCAGGTTGGATATCATGGAAATCTGCTGGATTGCTTTGTGGCACAATGGGAGATTGCTTTTAGCACAAAAACAGAAGAGGGAGCTGAGCTAATGCAAGCTAATCAAAGTTTCTTGCAATGGCAGATGGCTGAAGGAGTGAAAGGCAGACGGAAAAAAATCACAACCCACAAGTTTATCCTCTCCAGTAAAGTGATAGAGAAAACCTTTGACTGAAGGGGCTGCCAATCATCTCAACCATGGTCACATGTCTTATCAGTATCACCAAGGTATCACAATTTGACCATGATATATTGATGTTTTTTAATATAAAATACTAATCATGATGAATCAGTTGTATGCGGTTCTTCTCCTAATGCAGTATCATCCCTAAACATTTTAACTTCACCTTTCCAAAAGGTAGAGATGTTTTATGACACTATACGAGGTCTCATTATTTTCTCATTAGTAAATACTTTTAATTTTTTATCATCTTAACAGCATTAAAAGATCTCTGCCACCTCCAAACTTTGTCCCTGCCTTTGAAAACAGGTAACCTAGTAATTTATTTTTTCAGCTCTTTCTCGTATTCTAACTTAATGTAGTGAGAAATTTGAGGTTAATGTCAATGTGCTATTCTCTGCAGCTGTGAACCACTTGGGGACGCGACGCAGTGGCCTGAATCACCGTCCCACCGATCTGGAGATGGAACGTGTCTCTTTGTGTTATAGAGATTATTGAGGGCTCGTCGGAGGATGGATTGGGGTGTAACTGAGGGATGGTGATATTAAGCTGGGTTGGTACACTGGGGAGGCAGGGAGCACTCAATGCACTGAGTGACTACAGAGGGCTTGCCTTCAGGGGAGGGGAGGGAAAGAGTAGAGAATAGAGTGGAGGGGGAGAAAAGTTAAGAGAAAAGGGGAGGAGAAAGGAGAGAAGTCAGAGATTGGAACCAAGCAGGTGACAAATGGGATAACGGAGGAGACAGCGAGCAAAGAGAAGACAGAGGAGGAGGAAAGAACTAAAGGCAGAGAGTGAACACAAAAGAGATGGGGTAAGGAGAAGAGAGGAGAGGGAATCAAAGGAGAAAGAGAAATTCCTTGAGACAGATTGGAGTTTTAGTTAGTTAGTTAGTACATTTCTCGCACCCAAAGCTGCTCTGGAATCTGGAGGCAGAAATAATGTTGTCGGATGAGTTAAACCTGAGTGGGCGGAGAAAAACTATTTCTGGCTAAGTAACGTCAGACTGAAGCCCAGTAAAAAAGGCAAGGAATAAGAGAGGAGCTAGCTAATATAATAAAGCCTACCGCTGTGAAGTTATCTAGGTAAACTAGTTACTAGTTACTGTAGCTTCATAGATCATAAATGTCATGGTCATAATCATTTTAAGTCCACCTTTGCCAGTTTGCTCACTAAAACTGTGGTTCTTTGAGGTTTTACTCAACCAGTAGGATCATTTCTGTCCAGAGCAGCAGCTCTGCCTTTGAGAAACGACTGTCAAACTCAAATTCCAGAGCAGAGGAAAGGTGATTAGCGGAGAGGAGAGGCGTTAAGAGGAAGGAAGGAGACGAGATGAGGTGGAGGGGGGGGGAGAACATGGGAGAGCAGACTGAGGTGGAGGAGGGAATGAAGAGTGAAGTGGATGAGTGAATAACTAGCGTTAAGGGGAGGAGTAGAGGGAGAGAGGAGGGAGGAGGAGAAGAGCAGAGCGGAAAGGAGAGAAAAGAGTGGAGGGCTTGGAGCGCCAGGTTGAGGCTCCGGGGACAAAGAGTGAAGTGGCTGAGTGAGAAACTGGTGTAGCTGCAGGGATGGCTGCTCCACTGCTTCCTGTGCACTAGAAACCAAGTGTGTGTGTGTGTGTGTGTGTGTGTCAGGGGAGGAAAAGTGTATTTGTCCTGTCATTGAAGCGCCCAGGCCATCCACTAGCGCAGCGTTCCATGGCAAATGACCCTGCAGGAAAAAGCTGCGTTTGGGTTTTGTCATGTGTGTTTTGCGTGTGAGTGTGTGTGTGTGTGTGTGTGTGTGTGTGTGACTGCATTTTCCCCACACCAGCGCTGTATCCATTCTTCAAAAGCAATTACTGGAGCCAAAGTATGCTGTGTTTGTTTACTATGAAAGTGACCTGCCACTCAGGATTTCAATTATCGTCGCCTCTGCATGTGAACCCCCCGCTTGTACACAGAGCGGAGACAGACAGTGGGAAGAACAGCATCATAAGTCTAGCACAGATAAGGTACCAGGCGCCTGAATATGACTATATCTAACTAGATAACAGGACCATTAAAACAGTTTAAGTGTTTTCTTGGAGTTGCTGTTGTCTGCCAGGGGAGTTGCTATCACTGTCTGAGGAAACAGCAAGCAAGGTATAGATAAATGACAAGGGAGGAGAGGAAATAGGGAAGGAGGGATAAGAAAGCATAGAGAGATGGAAAGGAGGGGTGATGAAGGGGAGGCCTTTTGTTATTTTATTCTTCTAGATTATGCAAATGAGTGATATTCACTATCTCACGCCAACAACAATCCAACAATCCAAAACATTAAAAGCGTTTGGTGTTTCCCACTGAATTTTACAGTTTGAAACTGCATTTGCATTGGATGTACTGTCCTGAAACGCAGGGTGATGATCGAGCTCTTCTGGGATGACCATATGCGTTCTATAATGAAATGCAAACTAAATGCAGTTGTATGTGCAAGCTCAACGGTGTACCTTTCCTCATCATAAACCATGCGGTGCAACTGGCTACGTACATGCCCAGATTTGTGTAAGGAATGCTAATGAGACTAATGAACCTTATTACATGGTATCTGCAGGTTTCAAGTTAAATTTAAGACATTTCAAGACCTTTTTAAGACCACTTTGAATGCAATTTAATACCAATTTCACTGCTATACCAGCAAAAGAACAAGTAGCAATATATAGGTAAATATTTTGAAAATCCTAGAATTTATTAACATTAAAGTCTTCGAATCAAAAACATGTGACATACAGTATTATTTCATATTATTTAATCTTCCGACAGACCCACAAAATATTTAAGACCTATGAAATTGAAATGTAAGACTTTTTAATACCTATTAATGCCTTTGTGAATGGGAATTTAAGACTTTTTAAGACACCCTGTATTAGGAAAGTGAAAGAAATGTGGTGAGTATCTATATATTAAGTTTCAGCTAAAGGTGGAGATACAATGGAGGAGAATCTGCCACAACATTGCAATTAGGTGACAGAAAGGTCACAGGTTCAATCCCTCCGACAGCCAGTCTATCAGCAGCCATGAGTTCGTTTAAAGTGGCCTGTAGTAAGACACGAAGCCCCATCCAGCCCGCTCAGCTGAATGCTCAACGTGTTGTATTGCAGGGGAGTGAACAGCAGTAGGGGTGCAGCACACAAACTGCTGTATTAGTGAGTAATAAGCAACCCCCTGCCTTCCACCCAGCTGTAAGTAATTCACTTCAAGTGCAGTGACTAATTCATCTGGAGCTGGAGCCATCACTAAGGAGAGCTTGTGTCGCTGTCCCGCACACTCCGATAATTAAACTGTTTTGCATGATAATGAGAAAGGCCAGGGATTACACTTCAGCCCCACACAGACTAAATGTATACTGTTACAAAAATAATGTACAGCCTGTTCTCTGTTTGGATTGAGTGGCATGAAAGCTGTCCAGTTGAGTCTCAAGTACTGTACTGTAGGCCTTTTCATTACAATATAAGGAGTGACTATCTTACACTTCCCACTGTAGTTTTCAAAACCTACTGTATGGTTTTTATGTATTATAATGTATTGCCGGTTGAGGAGGTGGGTATGCCCTTACTCCATAATCGGCTGCTGGATGGAAACAGTATCTAAAATGAAATCACCACGCTACTTGGCACCCCATCTACAAGGAGCTGCAACATCCCAAAAACTTGGTTTCAATTTGTCACGCTGAACGTAGTTAGAGGCCTTTACATCCCAAAACACAATGTCCTGGGGGAAACACTGAAAAACCCCAAGACATCTTCACCAATGTCAAACCTTCAGTTTCATTTATATGACTGTGCAGTGACGACACAGCCAAACCACTGTAGCTTTAGCCACTAAAAGCACTGTATACCCAAGATACACACTCTGTCACTTCCTGTTTAAATAAAGCATCATTTGAAGTTTCTACTGAAAATGAATGAAAATCCTCCTCTATAGATTCCACTACTGCCTCCATTTTATTAATTGTGCACCAAAACAAATAATGGCTGAAATTAGCTAGTTTGATTTGCATGGAATTAGCATTTCCGGGACCTCTGTCATTACCAAAATACGTTAGTCAGTGTATTTTAATTTGCGCTGGAAGTTGGACTTTTACAAATGACAGACATGGCCGATTCTCATGGGATTAAAATCACTGACAATCTCTACAATTTCTTTACCCCTGGACGTCCTAGGTAATATTAGTTACACGCAAATAGGCCTATATTCTATTGTTTCCCTTATTGTAAGTCACTCTGGATAATTCTTTTTTTACATACATTTATGCTATAATAATACATTTTTAATATATGATTAATAATACGATAATATAATATAATAATATAATATGATAATACATTTTTAATATATTTTTTCTTTCTTTCTTTTTTAATTGTTCGAAATAAACTTTTCATTCATTCATTCATTCATTCACTCTGGATAAGAGCATCAACAAAATAAATAAATAAATAGATGTATCAACGTTGAACGCAATCAAACTCAATTTTGAATGAGCTCAATTAGTTGCTTGACTGGTGCATCCTGCTAGCAAGCACAGGACTGAGGGACTAAGACCAGATGGAGGCTCACTGCTGTTAATTCCTGCTAGCATGAATGACACCTGTAACACAAGCACTGAAATAGATCAGCAGCATCCATACGCTTGTGTTCTCTGAGGAAATCATGCGGGATGAGCATGAAAACAATAACATGGGCTGATAAACTTCCCCGAGGCAGCGGTTGGGGTCTACACTCCCTCTGGGTCTTGGAACTGGAGCACTCTCCGCAGTCAGCGACTTATGGTGGAGTGGTGACTTGATGATGCAAATAGTCCCCGGGGTTATTTAGATGCTGTACTTGCTGTTAATGAGCAGCAAGGGCACGGCGCCACTCAATAAATTGGAGCTAATTTCTTGTGTTGATTGTGTGGAAAGGCTGTGGAATATGGGAAAAGAGTAAAATGCTTGTTCCTCCCATGTGAATATCATTCTCCTTCCTCCTGCTAAATTTCCCCCCCCCACCATTGCTGTAAAACTCAGCTAGCTGTTAAAATATACACAAGCAAATGTCTGTACGCCATAAATGCTGTTTACTATGGTCCAGCAAAAGCCACATAAACACACTCTCATTACAGATCGCTGCTGATTTTGTTCCAGCGCAGCGCATGCCATTAGCCATTAAATCATCCATTCATATCTGTACCGCGGGTGAATAACAGAAGAGCAATCTTGTCAAATGGAGAGGAGACACTCTTTAGACCCGTTTTATATGAGCAACCGATAAACAAATCACATAAAATCGGAGCTGACTCAAGCC
Source organism: Diretmoides pauciradiatus (assembly GCA_900660315.1). Taxonomy (NCBI): domain Eukaryota; kingdom Metazoa; phylum Chordata; class Actinopteri; order Trachichthyiformes; family Diretmidae; genus Diretmoides; species Diretmoides pauciradiatus. The sequence continues at coordinate 4,953 of CABFOS010023945.1, read as the reverse complement.
AGTAATGTGACATCCTGCAAACCTTGGCTAAGAGTTTTCACAAATTCCGATGCAGAAGATCAAACAATCTGACTTCTGGCCTTTCCAGGCGTGTGATAACAAATATACACATATATATTATATATTTATATGCTGGCAAACGTTAGAGGTCCAGGAATAGAATAAATGAATATCCATGTAAAATCACAGAGCATCTACATCTAACAGGCTTTTTAAAATGGATGTCAGGGGCACATTTGTGTGAGCTGGTAAGTGAATTTTGGCAGTGCATTTATCTTTTGGGGGGTCATGTACCTTTGTGCAGGTTCTATTTTACGCGGTTGTGCACAGGGATGTGAGGTGTATTATAGAGATTTCGTGTACCTACATGTTGGGGGTTTATGTGCTTTGGTAAGAGCAGTATTATAGGTGCAGGTACCTCCAGTATTTTGGTCAAACACAGGGCCATGTGAGCAGCTGGTTAGTTAGTCAGTCAGTCATCTAGACAGTTGGAGTCATTTGAAAGCACATTGAACTACAACAGTTGTGAACCTAGGCTTGTTCTCTGCCCTCTGCTCAAACTGTTCAGCTGGCAGAGTGGAAATATATAATCTGACAGCTCACATTACACAGGACAGTGGAGGGACTATTTATCTATCCATCCCTAGCAAGGTCAGGAGGAAAGGAAGGAAGAAAGAGAGGGAGAGAAGAAGAGAGAGAGAGTAAAAGGGGAGGCAGGGTGTGAGCTGGGCTGTGAAACGGCAGCCTGTGTCCCCAATTTAGACCAACTTTATGTGAGTGATCGAGTCTAATTCAACTTGATATGTGATGATATGATATGTTTCCCCCAGGGCGTAATATGTATGTGATAACACACACACCCAAGCACAATGGCATAAAAACAAGTCACCACTCTGCGCAGCCGAAGCAGTGACTTTGATTTGCCGTCATTACAAGCCAAATCAGCCAGTGATTACAGAGTGCATCAGCAGCAGTAGAGCTGGAGAGGCTTATTTTCCAGAAATTTTGATTATGAATGTGCTGATTATACTGCTCCATTCAACAAGGTTTTGCCAAGAATGATTCTTCCACCATAACTTGCGTGAATGAGCCGTGGGTGATTGTATCATTGTATTATCTATTTTTTTGTGAATGAATATGATTTTAATGTTTTTTTTAGACTTAGATAAGAACTACTGGTGAACTGTCTCATTTTAGCTTCAGTAATTGTGGTTCTTCTTGTGGAAACACTTTGGTGTTTTCTGAAATGTAACTGTATGTATGAAATGTAACAGACACAACCTCTGTATGTGTGAGAGATCTGATATATGACAGAGAGAGAGAGAGAGAGAGATATTTATGATTTGTTTTACCTAGGGTCACTTTGCCTGGGGGTGATGCTTGTATTTTCCCCCCAGGTTCTCACTCTACTTAAGCTCTGAACCAATTTAACACAGGCCTGGAAATGTAGAGGGAAGCTTGACAGAGTCGCTCAAATCCCTGTCTGCACTATATTGGGGGCATAGGGAGAGAAAAATGAGGGCGAGAGATACATAGAGGGGAGGAAAGTGGTCTGTAAGAGGGGGGAGGGTGCAGAAGGAGAGATAGATCTGCATGGCGAGTGAGAGACAGAGGGAGAGAGGGATGCATTAAACACACCAAGCCACTACTGAAGAGTCACCTGGCAAACGGCAGATGCATTACTTGATTGCTGTCTAAAACGCTATCGCCTTGAGAGACGTTAATAATGTCCTCCCTTTCCCAGCTTGTTAGTAATTGGATCCAGACTCTAAGAAAAACACGTTTGATAAGCAAAGTTTCCAAAGTTGGGTCCAGACGCACTGGCAGCCATTTTACACAGCCATTAAACTGATGAAAGAATTGTGAAATGAAGGGGACGGGCCAAATGAATTCATTTGTCACATTCTAACTTCTCTGGCGTCCGGAGGCGGCTGCCAACAGCTTTTTAAAGAGTGGCGTTATGAAGAGCAATAAAAGCAGCTCATATAGATGGAAAGCTCCCAAAAAACACCTCCTGTTACTGTAACTCAACAGTGTGCCAAATGGCTTCCACCGAAAAGCTTTTACAAACACAAGATTAGGAATCTGGTTAATTACTCCAACAACACAGGGACAAGTGAGTGAGTGTATGTGAGAGAGCGGTAGAAAGAGAAACGGCACTGCAATTCCAATTTACCCACTCATATCTCGCATTTCAATTATGGGTACAGGCACATCAGCCAGGCTGGGCGACGTGTTAAAAGCCGAACCCATGCAAATGATCCAGGGGGCTCGTTGTGTTGTGCTGCGGTGCAGTACTGCTCACAACTCAACAGGCAAAGTGGTGGGGGGGGGGGCAGAGTTGTGACAAGCATGTCAAAGTCTCTTAGGCGGGAGCACATTCTCTTTCAGAAGAGATTATTTTGTTTTTGTCAGATGGAAGTGGTGTGTTTGTGTGTATGCATGCATGTTTTGTTGTCTGTGTGTGTGCGTAGACAGACAGTGAGGGATGAGTAGGCAGTCTATGATAGAGAGCTGATGAGTACAAGCACAAAAAGCAGAGTTGGCAGAAGAAGAACGCTACAAGGGAAATGTGGACTTGGAGAAGGCAAATGTGCAATTTCAGTTCTATAAAACATTAAAGATGCTATTTATAAAGCGTTAAACAGTCAAGATCAAGAGGAATTCACAAACAAGGCTCCTCCACATGCACCCTGTCATCACGGTGCACCGCTTTTCCTTTAAAATCTGGTCAGAAACTAAAAGATGTAAATATACAAACATAGAAAATGAGCTTTAACCTCCCGTCACTCTGCTACAGTAGAGATTGCAAGCTAATTGCAGTGAGTCATCACAACCCCCCTGCAGCAAAGCTGTTCAGCCAACAGATGACTAGAAGGCAGCTAACGGAAAGATATATGTTAATGTTGTGTGATACAAGGATTGCAGTTAGATACTGACAGAGAAGATTTACTATTCTCTTTTTAATTTATTTCATATTTCTCATAATACATGCAACAAATCCTATGCTGTAACACTCAGACAGACACCAGTTAGTACGATCAGAGAGGGAATGGATACTGTTTAAAAAGTCACTCCCCAGTGGCAAGAGGCTGAGAAAGAGTTTAGACATCAGCAAGAAACCGTTATGTTCAGATGTAACTTCAGTAGTGATAAAAATAAAAAACGTTGGTAAACTAAACCCTCCAGGTCACATGACGGCAGGCCAATATAAGGACGATAAACTTTATCCCACAAGTTGCTCAGCTCAGTGCCTTCCCCATCTGGACCAGGGACTTTAAAAGTTAATAACCTACTGCACACTGAAGCCTAAATAAGTAGATGAAATGTAAGACCTTTCAGATTCTCAGGACCTTTTACCACTTCCCGAGAAGATAATTTGATAGAACATTGTGTGGGTGATGGGACATTATTATGTGTGAAATGTGAATAGAAATATTAGAACCTGGCATCGACACTGCTTAAAACACTGTGGAGGGAAGTTACAACACATCGTATTGATTTTGTTTCTCCTATGCCTACCGCTGGGAGAGACATTTATGGGAGAGTAATCACTGTGTGAGTGCAGTGCATACATAAAGCTATCTCTGGTAATGGCACAGTATACGCTAGCGTTGCAAGCAGCCTTGATGTCTCCCCAGCTGAGTGGCAATATGCCACTAGGAGACCATTTTATTTAAACGGTAGCTCTGGGCGAGTTCTCCATCTGTGACATGTTACCCAGCACCTGAGAGTGTGAGGAGGAATCCAGCCAAGCTTATATGATCTGTCATGGCCTCGGCTTCTTTCCCAGCCACAACAGAAAAGGATGATAGTAAAAGGGGGAGGTGTAGCCAAAGAACAGGTGTAGCCGTTATAGATGCTGCTCCATGCTTGGTTGGATATTGCTGCACCTTTGAGGAAAATGTTGGAAAAATCTAGTTTTGCTCGGTTCAGCCAACAGAAATTACAAGAAATGGTCTGGTGACTGATCAACCGGGAGTTTTGTGATAAAGCGGCACTATTTTTATGTAAAAATATGCATACAAATGACCATAGTAATATTTTATTGGACAAGTTTTTTCCATCACTCACAGGCAAGCAAGCGTTTTCAAGGAGAAGAAAGAATGGATTTTTTTGAATAGAATTTCAGGGCGATTCATTCTTTGACAAATATTTGGCATGGTTTGGTATAAAGATGCATAATAGATGCCAAGGAAAGGTGTAACACATTTTTCATTTAACAGGCTCTTTAAAATATACTATTCTTTTTCTGCTGAATAACGATGTAGAAAGAATTGACTGCAACAGTAACACAGGACAGATAAGGACATGAAGAGGAACATCTACTCTGCCATTTATCAACAGCAAAAGCACTTTGTGATGTTTTGTCACAGTTCTACTTCCTGGAAAACGTAATAATATTGTAACTGTAACACATTACTGAGCAATGCATTAACACCGCACATGGATGAGTGATGAATGGGAGAGGGTTTTGGAAATCCTGAACCTACTGATTATGTAGTTAAATCCCACACCGGGTGTTGCCTGGTTTGTGGTTAATAGTAGTGCACCTTTCGTTTGGTGCAGTATCCTTGACGATGTCCCACTACCACAACAGCCGGGGATGTCAGTGGCCATAGAGAGCTTTCTATTTTCATAGGGGAGACTGATGTTTATGAGGCAGGGGACTCGTGCCGGACCAGGGGACATCTCTATCTGGGACAGGGCATCCATTTCATACGGCAAATACTTTCACCGTAATGAATCTGTGGGGAGGAAATCAACTTAATGAGGTAAGTGACTGGTGAGAAGGAGAAGGAGAAAAGAGGGGGAGAAACGTGTTGAGGGGGTGGGGAAACATGGAAAGAAAGATGGGGATAGTTAGACCGCTCGTTAATAAGCACACTGTAACAAATAAAGGGCTGTCAGGGGAGGCCTGGAGGGTGTTGGCTGCATGTGTGTGTGTGTGTG
>CABFOS010023882.1:9767-23290 GCA_900660315.1 Diretmoides pauciradiatus | reverse complement strand
GTAATCCCTCCAACGTGTCCTGGGTCGACCCCGAGGTCTCCTCCCGGTTGGACATGCCCGAAACACCTCCCCAGGGAGGCGTCCGGGAGGCATCCTAACCAGATGCCCGAACCACCTCAGCTGGCTCCTCTCGACGTGGAGGAGCAGCGGTTCTACTCTGAGTCCCTCCCGGATGTCCGAGCTCCTCACCCTATCTCTAAGGCTGAGCCCGGCCACCCTGCGAAGGAAACTCATTTCAGCCGCTTGTATTCGCAATCTCGTTCTTTCGGTCACTATCCAAAGCTCATGACCATAGGTGAGGGTTGGAACGTAGATCGACTGGTAAATCGAGAGCTTCGCCTTCTGGCTCAGCTCTCTCTTCACCACGACGGACCGGTTGAGCGACCGCATATATATATAATATACAATATATAACAATAATATATATTTTAATAATATATGTTCTTTCCAGGCCATGTGTTCACTAGAAGAATGGGGAAACTCTGTTAAGCCTGTAGCTAAGAACAATAGTTTATCCTATCCAATTTTTCCTTAACAATTCTGATCATATTCAAACTTGATTCTAGGCAGTAAGAGAAGAGGAGCCATAGCATGGAGACCTGGAATGGCATGTGGGAAATAATTGGTAGTTCAGAGCTTTTCTTGAAACTACCGTGTTCCAGTAACAAATGAACTCTGTAATCCTGTTGGAATAAGATGATTCCTTTCATCATCATGGTTCATTTTGTGTTATCTACTAGGCCTAATAATTCAGGATAGGGAATAGGCAATGCGGGATACATCAGATCCTGTTGTGTAACATTTTGCCTGTGTAACTTGTTGTCAATTAGCAATTAGAATCAGATATCTCAACCAGCTACATTGTCATAAAAAGCCTCACTCTGAAGGCCTGTTCAGACTGATGTAAAGGTTTGATGAGAGGAGGAAGGATGAGAAAAAGAGTTGGGGGAGGAGGAGGGGCCATTCATAGGGGAGCAGCGTGCACCGTAAGCAGAGGGATTAACGCACTTGGTGTGTGCACCAATACAATTAACAGCAGCCACAGCCAAATCCTATTAGACAAGTGTCAGAGAATTAGTTGGAGGGGGGCAAAGGAATGTAAAAAAGTGCCTGACCTGTCTTTATTAGATCCTGTCAGAGAGAACTAAGCAGATTTAAAATGGTGTGTATCATTCACAAGCGGTCCTGGGAGATAAACCCATTACTTGTAAGTTATCAAGGCTTGGGAAATATTTACATACTTCCCTTTGGTGCTGGAATGTACTGTGTTGTTCCTTGAGAGATACTGAGCATGCCGTCAAGGAAAGCTGAGATGCATTACCGTTTTGTCTGCTAGGGTATAGTTGCTGTTACTGACATGTATCAGGGTTGATCTCTTTATTCCTGTAATTTTCCTGTTTCCTTTAATTCTCTGTTACAGTTTTCGTTCTTCCTATATATTTCTCTCAACCCACCTACTTCAAATTATCTGTCCTTTCTTCCCCTTCCCACTCTTTTTTTAATGCCTTTCTTTCTATCCCACCTCTGGTCTTGTGTCGCTCCCCTCATTTCCTCTCCCTCGCTTTTCTCTTTCTTGCTTTGTGCAAGCAATGCCACTGAAGGCCTCTTGCATCAATATTTATCTGACTTTGGGATTGCAAGATGACGCCTGGGGGAGCATGACTGGGACCTTGCCCTGGCAGACAATCACTAAATCATGGACAGATCCAGTTTCCCTTCAAAGGAAAGGGGACTGTGGGTACCCATTCTGTGCTCAGAGTGGTGGCTCATTACATACCGTACGTAGCTCTTAGACTCATCAAAAAGGGTCATCTGATCATTAACCCATGGTGCTGTCCAGATCTTAGACTCCTTAAAAACAAACTGCATAGCTAGGAATTGGGAATGTGCCCAGTCATATTCATAGGGATGCTACCATGGGAATTCTATTTTTACTTCTTAAAATGAATTAACTCATGTTTCATTCCCATTTCCATTTGTGTTCTTATTCTCACTACTTCTTACTTTTAATGTGCTACATAATAGTGCCGTCTACTGTATCAAGCCAATGATAACGTAAAAGGGTCTTTCCATAAAGTAGCTTTTGCCATTTGTGGCCTAATCAAGCAGACGACAGGAGAAAGATTATTATTTTTTTGATAAAATCCCACCATCAGACAAATTATTCAAATGCTCTCATGGGCTCTATAACGTTCATGCATGGGGTACGCTATATACTAGTACTAAAAAGAGGGTTGAGTGCTACTGCTGGGTTCCTTTGTGTATAATCATTGTCGAAGGCACTCTTTGATTTGGGGATATTGTATGTATGATATTAAGTGAATTTCAATTCTTCATTTATATGCAAGTATATTCCCTTTGAATGCCTAATGGAGTGAAGGCATATCAAAAGCCTCATCAAAGGCAGAGACTGAGTGTTGCATTTATAGGGTGTTAAAGTGCTTTCACTTCAAGAGCTGTAGTTTTGCATGATCTAATGCAATGGAATGGAATGATTGGAACGATACTTGCTCAAACTCATCTTAACCTCTTCAGTTAGAAAAAACACTTCACATTAGTTGGTGAAAGATGGAATAAAAAAAATTGTTGATTCATGCGGAAGACTCTGCTCTAGTCGAGGGAGAGTGTGAGTGTGTTGCGTTTACTGTATGTATATGTATGTGTGTATTTGAGTGTGCTGCATAAGGTAATCATGAGGGAGAAAGTTTAAAAGTTGTGTTGGAGTTTTGAATAAAGCTCCTGCAGTTGGTAATTAGGGGCTGGCTAGAGAGCTGCTGCTGATGTTCCCGTAACTCTGGCAGGGGAAGGAAGCAGCCTTGCAACTCTTGTTAATGGCCTCTTCACTGTGAGGACTTAGTTATTAATCGCATCACAGTAAAACTCCCCCCTCTCTCATCTCTCCACTCTTTTATGTGGTTATGGGTGCAGGGAATACAACTCTGCCAATTTGTGTGATGGTATTAATAGAGAGATAGGATTTCGGATGGCCACTTACTGTAACGAGAGCTTATAATCGTTGCAGCAGAGGTCGGTATTGTGACAAAGATCCATTCACTTTATCGTTCCTTCACATGCACTCTATAGTCAATGGATGGCTTTACTATAGTATGCCTCAGTTTCCCTATTTTAGATTAGCCTAGAAAACCACATTTCTGTTATTTGCTTCCTGTAATTGACCAATCTAGATTGAACAAAACCTATTGAATATGCATTCAAAACTTTTTGCCTTCTTATGTCTAAATGTTTCACCAGGGAAAAGTGAAAACATTACAAAAATGTCATCGTTACACTTGCTTGCCATCTCCAATTAGGGACATTTACATATACAATGAGCTTTTAGATAGTTGCACAACTGCTGCTGTTGAATGAGGCAGCACCAGCAGCTATGCACTGACATGCAATTTATTTGAGCTCGGAGGAATCCTGCAGGCGAGAGTTAATTTCTTAAAATTAAACTAAGCATATTGGTACAGAGATTTATGGTAATCTTACCAGTATGTCTCTGAGGTGTTGCAGTTTTGTTCAACGCTTGTGGCAGAATATTAAATGGCTGGTTGTTTGTTTTTACCATTACATGGCTGTATAACGGAGGAAGAAGATGGGTGAGTGGGAATGTTTTGTTAAAGTTGCCTTAATGCATATTTTTTGGTTTCCAGCTTCATTCATGACTGTCAACGAGCTTTGAGATTAGCTCAACGCTCAATTAGATGTGTCAGAATCTTGATAAATCACCTAGGCTACCTTTTGTAAATTGTTTTTTTTGGGTAGCATTTCTGCTTCATTAGATAGTATACAGTGGGAAATGACAAATGTGGGAGAGAGAAAGGGTATGACATTTGATAAAGGTCGTGAACCGACCTCAAACCCACAATGCTGCAAGCTTGTGATTCACAGCCAAGCTTACTGAAGCACTTGGATGCACCAGTTAGTTAGTTCTTTTAAGATCAATTGTGCCTCAATATATTATCAATAGAATTCAAACTGAGGACTTTAGTCTGTGTGCTGTATTAGTGTCTCAGAGATTCAATGTTCTTGTGATGTGCTTTTACAGCACATAACGTTTACACATAAAGTTGGAACTGAGGGAAATTGGCTAACTGAAAAGTCTAGTTGTTACTGTGAAGTCTTTAAGACAAGACTATCTGGCTGATACAGTACCTTGGATGTCACCACATGGCATGTGACCTAATAGCATGGCCCAGGTATTTGTGCAGGGGGCAGCTGAAGATGAGAGTTAATGACAGAGCTCTAATGAGGACCTTTACTTCTCCTTTTATTATTCCTCCCATGGCAGCACTGACTTTAAGGTGGCTCCACACAAGGTTATTTTATATGCAGAGCATAGTCACCCCCATACTCTCTCTCCCTCTCCCTTTTGCTCCCCACTACATTTGTTTGTTCCTTGTTTCTACATGCACCGTTTTTACATTCCAGCATGGATTTGCTGTTTGTGCTGTAAACAATCTGCGTGATAGTTGACTTGACTCCACTTAGATCTCAGAGGCTCCATGAATGCATTCATGGGAGAGGTTTTAGGGATATCTCTTTGATACTATTCATACCCATTATTAAAGGTGACAATTAGGAGTGTATGGACTCTGTTAACTTTAACAACATACTGCCCACTATAGGTGCCCAGTGTGGAGCAACCGTGTAGCAGTATAAAGTAAAAGTGGGTGTGGAAGACTGGGGTGGGGTAGGAGTGGCTGTTTTGAGTGAGAGACCGACAGCGTGATAAAGCGACCTGCTGGCACATTGACTCTCCTCTCCTGCCTTGGTCTCTGTCTGTCGCGGCCCCAGTTGTAGTGAGCTCTGCTACACTGGGTTTCTACAATGACTGCGTTGGTAAATATTCAGTCTTGGAACCCAGAGGCTCAACCCAAGAAACCTTCCCCCCCCGAAGCATTCAAATACTCATTTGGACGTCAATTACCATGGCAATGATTGAAGCTTTTGAAGCATTCGGGTCAGCCCTAATAAATATAGCAGTCCTGGCAAACGTGCACTTGGGGTTTCCAACCATATTTCTGTCTTCATTGACCATGCGGAGTAGTCTACTGAGCATTAAAATATTCATCATCTTTTCTCAAATCCTTCCCGGAAATAGCACGTCCACCTAGTCTCATTTCATCTTGCCCAAACTCTCCCCTACCAAGTGAAGCAAGGCAGATCCACAGGAAGATAAAAAGTATTTGTTGATAAAAGTGGAGTGGGTCCTCAGTCAAGCGTGTGTACTGTACATGCATGTATACGTTCTGCTTAGTGATTGAAAAGCCACAGCCTGTTGCATTTGTCCGTCAGCAGGGGTATTTGGTTTTGTAACACAAATTGTGAGATTGAAGGGTCTCCATTTTTATGTACACCATGATTCTTTGCTTCTGGCAGTCCAGTCAGGGCTGTTGTATGTGTCCTACCCCACACAGATTGAGGGATAAGGTTAGAAAGGAATAAGTAAATTATAAAGAAACTTTTTTTTGACTTCTGAGAAGCCCTGAGTTACACAAATACATAGTCAAGAGAGAGAGAGAGAGAGAGAGAGAGAGAGAGACTGGTGTTACTTTTGTGTCCCTTTAAAATTTGACATGGAGGGATGCACTGTTTTATCAGCAGACAAATGTGTGGATGCATCTTGTTATCAGGCTCGGCTTGTAGAAGCCATGTTGACTCTTGTGTCCCTGGTCCCCCTCCTACCTTGGGGTAGGTAAAAATGAAGAGCTTAATTTTGTTAACGTCTGTTGACTCCCACACGCACGAACAGACACGACATCGAGCAGTGATGGGGCTGGGAGAAAGGTTGGACGGAGGATAGGGTAAGAAAAAAACATTTATTACAGAAGGGTATCCAAGTTACAATGTTCCCAGCTGATACGTTAGTTACTAATACCCCTTTCACATGACTGGAATGACCCAGGTCAGGCGTTGGAATTTGTCTATACGGGTTATCACACCCGGGTCCGCACCCTGCTCCTGACCTGGGAATACCCGGGTCAGATGCATTGGCTGCGGTGTGAACTAGGGGACCCGTGTTACACAAAGGATGGGAACCGTATTGGTTAATATCAGGGGCGCATTACATGCAAGCCAGTTCACAACAAGGACTGTTTCAACAACAAACGAATACATCGAATAACAATTGAGAACATGAAAGATTATACAATCAGAGTGCTGCTGTCCATTCGTGGGGAAGAAGAAATAAAGTGACAAGTAAAAAAAAATTAAAAAAATTCAATTGTCTACGATAAAATCACACAATTACTTGTTTGGTGACGTACACAGATGTAAATATGGTGTCACAGGTGTTGTGCGATCTGGTCTGAATGGTCGACGACCTGGGATAAACCTGGGACAATAGTGTGGTCTGAATGGGTCCAATGCAGGAATGACTGCATGTGTAAATCCCGGGATTTGTGCATGAAAGGGGTATAAGCGGTGGGGGTGCAGGGGGTTGATCATGTATGCCGTGGAGGGTTGCTGAGTTAAGGCAGTGGGGGACATGTGGCCAGGTCAGGATTTATTCCCATTCAGAGGACCATTACGGTTGACCTTGCCTTGCCTGGGAAAGCCAGAGTAAACGGAGGCCTAATAAATCAACTTTAACAAGCCCAGTAGTCCTGACTGGTGGAGCAGCCATGCAGCTCCGACACGCAGGGCTGGATTAATCCACACCACCTCCTCTCCACAGACGATACCTGTAGAGTCTGATTTGGCTGATCGCTTTCACGCAGACGCACAGGGACATTTAATTGCTCCACTGAATGCATCTTCCCGGCAAATGTGTTTGTATTCACACTCAGGGCTGTGTTTGTGTGAGAGATAAGGAGCAGTCGAAAGAGAGAGGATGCAGGATTTTTAGACTACACTAGAAATTTCATTACATGCTTACCTGGTGTTCCAGAACAGGCAATATTTGTTGAGCAGATTGACTTGGCTTCCTATTTGATTCCTAATCAATTTGATATCCCCTCCACGTCAGGATGGATCATCAATAATTCATATTTTATGCTGCAGTTCCTGCAATGTAAATGCATTCATAAAAACCTTAATATCCTCATGTTATGGCAAAGTAATAAAACTGTTTACCAGACAGTGGTGTGTTTTAGTCTGGAACCTGATTGTTTTATTGCAACATTACTTTTTTTTCTTTAGCAAATGACAGATACAAATTAGAGCAGTTAAATCACACCATGGTGTTTCAGTACAACCCCCTCGCATGTGTGTCTGTGTGCACCTGTGTCTCTGTGTGTGTACCTGCGTGTGTGTGCAGGCAGAGTAAATGCAGGAAAAAAAAGTTATTCTTCCAGTGTCATATTTTTGGCATGGTGGTGTTGTGTCCCAGGCTGCTGCACAGTTGGTGAATATCAATGCAGTGTGGCGTAGTGACGGGGACTGGAGCTGACATGCTGTCACATTGTGATGAAAAGCACTCTGAGATGATGTGGCGGGAGTGTTCCTACTGTCCATAGAGAGATGGCAGGCTAGCTCTGGCATTCGTGTATTCATTTGTGCTTGTGTGAATATGTGAGTGTATGTATGCACATATTTGTTGGCTTCTTTCTGGGTGTACTTGTGTTTGTATATGCCTATTGTGAGGCATTCAAACCCATATCACTTTACACACAAACTGTTTGGATTTGGAGTGTCACGTTATGTTTTTGATGTAGCAGTGGGAATAAGTTATATCTGAATGCACGGATATCACATAATAAAAAAAACTAAGTATTATTTAAATGACTAGCTGGACAAATAAGCAGCAATGCTATTGAGCAAGTTGGTTAGTGAGACAGTGTGACCTAAGACTGTCTAACTAACAAGGAATTATTGAGGTTACAGCAAGATGTGATATAACTCAGCAATAGCTGGTTCTACCTCTACTCTCACCCTCAGACTGCTCTGTATCAACCGTAGAATCCCAGTGGACCCACCACTCTGCCTTCATGGTCTTGGTCGAACGGAAATACCTCAACTAAAACTGAGAGCCAAGTCTGTGAGGTCACCAGAGTCTGGACATTGCGATTAAACCCTTTTATTAAAATTCCACTATAGAATTCTTGCCGTGGCGGTGTGCTGATCTTGGATCTTGTGATGTAGCAGAAACACACTGATGCATACTTAACAGAACTACAGAAACGCCACTGTGCATCAGATGAGGCCTTTTCTCCCTCACTCTCCCTTGCCAGTGTCCCTGCATTTCACAAGCACTCCATCACATCTCAGTGAACTTGGTGTACTCTCCAGCCTCTACACCCCTGGAGAGCTGACATGCGAGGGGAAGAGAGTCACTTTTCCCTGGCTGTGACCGTAGCTGCAGTACTGCCAGGCTTGTGCACTCCAGACGGTACTGCTCAGGCATCCCAGTTCCTGTTTTGGGTGAAGGATTGGCTCTCCCTTGGGTTTGGCCCTGTAAAAAGCTTTGCTTAATGCATGTCTTTGTCTCTGTGGACCTAGACATAGAGGTAGATACAGACATGCTCCACCACTGGTCACCACCCAGACTTTGTCAGTTTAATTATTGAACAGAAGAGCGTAAAGAAGACACCACACATAGGACCTGCATGGCTCAAAACTCTGTCTCTCACACACAGACAGAGCATGTATGTACACATGCACGCCTTCGTTTTCCAGAGGGTTGCTGATGTACTGATCTATACAGTATATGCGTTGTACTGTGGGACTCAAGTGTTTTAATAAGATCAATGCAAACAAGGACTGAAAGGGCAGAAGTAGTCAAGACAACTGATGAAAAGAACATCACACAATAGCCTAATCCTTGTATATGCCAATCTGCATGTGCAATCCTCGAGATTACATCTTGAGGATTGCAAGGCATGAGACAACATGTGCTCTCCAGAATCCACCTAATTCAACCTGCTGGGGTATTTGTGTTTGCTATTGTGTTAAGTGCTTGTGGTTTAGTGTGTGTATGTAAGAAATTGGTTTCCCCGATTTCCTGGAAGAGAATGAGATTGAGTCTCTGCAGTACTTTGTGTGTGTGTGTGTGTGTGTGTGTTCGTGTGATTTGTATGTTTGGGTGTTTGTGCTTGTATTTGTATGTGCTTCTGTGCAGATATGTCTATATGTGTACCTCCCTCCATGGCTGCCTGTCCTCCTGAGTTAGCAGCGTATTGCTGAATATGCAACACCGTCAATCAGGAAGTTGTGTCTCTCATCTGTCCTAATTGTACCCCTAACCCCGTGTCTCTTCACTCCCGCCTTTTGGTTGCAACGTAGCATTTCATCCCCACAGAGAAGTCCTTTTTGATACAACAGTCTCATTGAAGTAGTCCTCTCCAGATGTTCCCTCCATAGATAAATCTGCTATTCAGATCTCTATAATTGATTGTAATATGCAGAATTAATGCCTAGGGTTATAAAGAGAATTCTTGGAAACGTTTTTCTCTTTCCTTTTGAAATTCAAAACAAGAAAGCACCACAATGCACTTTTTTCTTCTGCCCAGGCTCGGCATACAAGTACAGTGCCACAGTGCCTATTTGCATATTCTCTAGCTGAGTCTGTGCAAAGCAACTTGGGTATTGTTACAGACGTAATTAGGAAGATGATCAAACAGGCTTTTTTGCCACATTCAGTCCCTAACCCTTTCTCTCATGCTGTTTTGGGTAACACTGGTGCTTTTACTGAATTTCCATTTAGAGTTAAATTTTTATTGCGAAAGACTGCTTGCTAATGATGATTTCCATGTGCGGCATTAATGAATATATGTCCTGAATTGGGGAATTTGTGCTGTTAAGGTCAGAAAGAAATAGAGACAGAGACAGACAGGAGTGAGAGATACAGAGAAAAAGAGACTGCGATAGAGTGACAGAGAGAGTGAGAGTACTGAGCTGATTTGGAATTCCAGTGTGTCAGTAATAATAATAAGGGAACCTCGGCAGCCCTTGTTGAATTATAGATCACACCAGCATGATTGGATGAGGTTAGGCCATTGTAACGCCAACTTAATAATTTACAGATTGTATTACTACAGTAATAATTGCGTGGGGAAGGTACTTTTTTTTTTACTCCCTCCACATAGCGACAGAACGAATAGAGACATGTCACACTGTATGTTGAAAAGTCTAACAGACAAGGACAAATCTTGACATAATGGCTCATTCGGTGTATTCTATGTCTGTTTTAAAGCCATAATTCTGTGAAGTTTCCACAATGCCTTCAGAATGACCTGATTTGATATGAAGGCCACAACATTTTGGGGTTGCTGCGGTTCACCAGATAATTCAAGGTTCTGTTGGCTTTTTGAGAGATTTCAAGCAATATGTTCTTGGCGCATCCTCTGAGTATGGGGTCACGCAGTGTCAGTGACAGGCTCAATGATTCAACCTACTTGGCTACATCAGTATTGGTCCACACATGTGAATGTGCAGATGCATTCACATTCACACCCACAAACTCACATCTGCTTCTTGTTCTTATTATTGCCACAGTTGTCTTACCCTTTCCACTCCCACTCTGAGCCAGAGTAGACTGGACACATATGACTCCATGACACATCGCTCATGTATATGTCCTATCCTCTTCACTTTCTGCTAGCACGCCTCGATCCATTCTCCCCCAAATACATCTGCTTATGAACCAATCATGCCTCGTCCTCGCAGTCTGCCAGACACGCAACTGGCATTGTTTTTCCAGAGAAAAGCTCGGCAAGGAGCAGAATGTGGCGGGAGATGGGAATATGTGTAGATGTTTAGAGGACATGGGGGTCGGTAGTGATAAGACCATGGAACAACCTTATTAACTTCACCCCTCGTTGTTGGCAGTAGGTGAAAATCAACTCAGGCAGGCACACACATCTTCTAGTCGGCCACTTTTTCCCCCTAGACAGACTGCTTGTTCTTTGGGCCTAATATGAGCTGACAGACAGTTAAGTATCCTCACTGCACAGCTGTGTGTGTGGGTGTATGTGTTTGTGTGTGTGTGTGTGTCTCGGCACATTTTGCCTGTGGATTGCAAAGGCAGGACTTCCTTAGGAGATTCAGATTCAGATTCAGATTCATTTATTAATGGCTACACAACCAGTGGTCGGTAGAATTTGCTGTCGGTGCAGCATGTACAGTAGCTCAGAATCACTGTGTCTGCAGGACAAGAACATTTCATAATACACAAACATTACACAACAGTACATGGATGACAACAAGACATGGGTACATAGATAGTGAAGTTACAGCTGAAACAGGCTGATTGTCTCTATATTGTATCAGTTTGAAGGCCCTAGATTAATAACAAGCATTTATCACCTCTATGTTGATATTGGCTAACAGTATAGTGACAGAAAGCAAATGTTGTTGGAATTGAGGGTCTACTGAAATAGCTTATTGTCATTCATATCAGGTGTAGATGTCCTGTAGATACATGGTAATGGAGTTTGTTGGTGACAGTTGTTAATGAACAGCGTAGCTGTTTGAAAATGGAGGTGTCATGATCATGATTAAAAGCTGATTTTTGGATTTTGACGAAACTTGAAGAACTGATGTATCTTTGTATTTACAACATTAAACTCATAGGCCCAAGGGTGCGCTGCAATTTCAGGTCAAAACAAGGTGACATATTTGTTACTCATCCAGATGGAGACTAGATTATTTGTGGGGGATGACGTGTTTGCTGTTGCCTTGTCTTCTTTTGCCTGATAATTCAGCTGCTGTTGGCAAGTCAACAAAGATTATACAAATTTCAGTGACAAACAGCTGCATTCTTTCATCAAACTGCTGTTAACAAGTGCAAGGATTGAAATGAAGTTTGTTTAGTTTGACCTCATGTCAGCAGGATATAGTGCAGTTCATAAATGCATTTCAAAAACAGCTTCCTCATTTTGTTTTCTGAACTCAGAAAGGAAAAGAGAAACAACACTACTTTGGGCTCCAATTGTTAATGCACCCCATATATGCTCATAAGAGCAAACGGAATGAAAACAATAGGCTTTTTAAAGCAACTTCTCTCCTAGGCCCAGTGGTTATATAGCCTATTTGTGACTGTCTGTTTCATTAGGTTTTAAGGACGGAAAGCCAGTATCACAATAATGAGGGCTCTCTTTGCACATGATCACAAGGAAGAAGAAAAAATCCCAAATAATGTAATTGCTATACAAGCAGGCCATAATCGGCCAGTCAGGTTTAGAAGAACTAATGGAGGGCAACTGAGGCAAAACTAAATAGATACTGTTTTTAGAGACTGTTCTTTTTTTCATCACTCTCTTAGGGGAAAAGGGGGGGGGAATCAGTGAACATACCCTGTGATGCACAAAGTAAAGGAACACTTTGGATCCTGCAGTTAAAGCAAATGTTTTTATTGCTGAGAGAAGCCCATTATCACGTTCTGAATGCCACCATCAAGCTTTTATTTTATATTTTATTTCCCACACTAGAAATAATGTGAATCTGTGCTTCAGGTGTTAATTTGATGGTATAGTATATTAATGAGTTCTAATGTTCTAATGCATTCATCAATTAACAAGTTTAATACAGTGATAGCAAGCTGTGGTATTTTTCATCTCCATAACTGGTTTCTAGAATGTATGTCAGGCATACCCTTCACACTCATCTAACAGATACACAAATGGGAACAAGGGGAATTGGGAACACGGTACAAATAATGAAAGGACGTCTAAATAAATGGTCTAAATAATTGGAATCTAACATTGGTCAGCTTATTGAGCAGTCACACTGACAGTAGGAGATTGTATTGGAGAAAAATTACAGTACAAATTGGAAACGAGAGTTATCCCTAAACTGGAAATTCTCATTTAAATCTGAGCAATCTGCGGCTTTGTCCGTCTCAGATGGGGGTCTGTGAACCACTTTCTCCCAGCATGGCGGAGGAACCTCTCCTGCCCTGCAACTCTTTTAATTGGGACGCCACGGTTGGAATTGGAGTGGCTGGGACCCACAGGGACTCCTATTTCCATCTTTCCCCGAACACTCTCAACTCACAAGTTAAGGACCATGCCAGACTGTTATCTTTAGACACAGCATGACTCAAACACCACATATCTCTTATTTAACACCTTCACCTCCAATTTCCTCAAAATAACCCATACATCTCACTTAGCAGGGTTTCAAAAGCAGAAATGTGCAAGGGAAGGAGTGTCAAGAAAGGTGCAGTTATGGTTGTATTTGGACACTCGTATTAAATGGTGCTCCTGCTAGTGTAGTGTATAGTCGTGCTTTCACACATTTTTGAGCTTTCCTACTTCTGCTCTCACTTTCTGGAAGTGGGACACACACCTCTAGTAAAGTCCATATTGAGTTTGTTTGTTAGGAGGTTCAAAATTAGAAGGTGCCTGGATGTTGTCTATTTTATATTCAGTTGGCATATGAAGGTGCACACAAACTCCTTTTCACTCTGCCATATTTTCATCTCTTGCCACTGGTTTGTTCAGAAACAAATTTAGTTCAAATGTCTGATACAGTACAGGCATCTCATTGGACGATAGGAAATTGCAATCTACTCTCTAATAAGATACGAAACAAGGCCTGACTCATCAGACAACACACTGCCTTTGTGTCCTTTGTAG
>CABFOS010023836.1:0-11006 GCA_900660315.1 Diretmoides pauciradiatus | reverse complement strand
AAAACTATGAACCTATGATCAAAACTATGAAACTATGCTCAAAACTATGAACCTATGATCAAAACTATGAACCTATGATCAAAACTATGAACCTATTATCAAAACTAGGAACCTACTGTATGATCAAAACTATGAACCTATGATCAAAACTATGAAACTATGCTCAAAACTATGAACCTATGATCAAAACTATGAACCTACTGTATGATCAAAACTATGAACCTATGATCAAAACTATGAACCTATGATCAAAACGATGAAACTATGCTCAAAACGATGAACCTATGATCAAAACTATGAACCTACTGTATGATCAAAACTATGGACCTATGATCAAAACTATGAACCTATGATCAAAATGATGAAACTATGTTCAAAACGATGAACCTACTGTATGATCAAAACTATGAACCTGTGATCAAAACGGTGAAACTATGCTCAAAACTATGAACCTATGATCAAAACGGTGAAACTATGCTCAAAACTATGAACCTGTGATCAAAACTATGAACCTTTGCTCAAAACTATGAAACTATGATCAAAACTATGAAACTATGATCAAAACTATGAAACTATGTTCAAAGCGATGAACCTTTGCTCAAAACTATGAAACTATGATCAAAACTATGAAACTATGATCAAAACTATGAAACTATGTTCAAAACGATGAATCTATGATCAAAACTATGAAACTATGTTCAAAACTATGAACCTATGATCAAAACTATGAAACTATGTTCAAAACTATGAACCTATGATCAAAACTATGAACCTATGCTCAAAACTATGAACCTATGATCAAAACTATGAACCTACTGTATGATCAAAACTATGAACCTATGATCAAAACTATGAACCTATGATCAAAACGATGAAACTATGATCAAAACGATGAAACTATGTTCAAAACGATGAACCTATGATCAAAACTATGAACCTATGATCAAAACTATAAAGGTGTGCTCGGAGAGCGCAGACGTCCGCCCAGGATGCATGTCGAGTGTTTATGCGGCGACCTGTAATTAAGATCCACTCCAAAATGTAACAGCTCTTCCTTGGACCAAGCTGCACCTATCCAGGGGAAATCATGAAAATTGGATGTTGCGTTAAGCTATTAGACCTCACTTCCTGTTCACGTGGTGTTGCGCTGACATTGGGTGGCGGCCATGTTAAATTGTGCCCAGTGACCCTTAGGGAACATGCATATTGATCCAGTGATTCGGATCTGCCCCAAAATTTCATGGGGTTGTCGGTGACCGATAGTACACCCTTCCTCCGAGTTTCATAAAAATTGGATGATGCGATAAGCAATTAGAGCTCATTTCCTGTTTATGGGGCGTCCTACACGGCGCCCCGTGATTCGGATCCGCCCAAAAATCGTCGATGTCTGATACTACAGTTTCATGAAAATCGGTCTGGTAGTTATTGTGTAATCTTGTACACGGACAAACGGACGGGACCTGAAAACATTACCTCTCGCCCCCGGACTTCATCCTTGGGCGAAGGTAACTATGAAACTATGCTCAAAACTATGAAACTATGCTCAAAACTATGAAACTACGATGAAAACAGTCATTCTTCTACATTCTCTGATTGTGTTAACTTCTCGTAAATGAAATAATGCTGAAGTTTAACAATTCATCAGTTTGCTGGGGACCCCCTGGAACGGCCTCATGGACCTCTAGTGGTCCCCGGACCACACGTTGAGAACCATCATCAGAGCGTTGAGTGTTGAGAAAGCGCAGAAAGTGATATCAAGATTCAGTCATCCCATCCAAAGTAATCCCGAGTTTTACGAAACGGCGCAAACTAACGTGTTCATATCGGGCTTTGTTTATTTGCCTCCGTGGTATTTACCCTCTGCACTGACAGGTCAAGAAGCAGAGTTACAGCCCCTTGTATATCCACGCTTTGATCTGACATTGTTTTTCATGCTGGAAATGAAGGATGACTCGTTCCCTCTGCCCCTCCAGTGTGTGAGATAGGTCAGACCTCTCCCATTGGAGCCAACTGCAACGGATGGGGATGGAAGAGAGTCACACTGTCCCTTTCCTTGTATGCACTTTATTCACTTCATTTAGGAAGGAGTCATAGAAAAGAAGGAGACACGAGTCTGGGAGGCTTAATAAGAAATAAATATCTTGTGGCTGGATTTGAACCTGAGCCTGTGGAGCCATGTGAAGCTCCTAAGTGTGGGTCCGGTTTTGAACAAGTTGGATGGACAGCAACAGTATACTTAAGAGATTTTCCCCCCCTTTTAAATATGACTTTCCAGAAGAAAAGAACAAGTAAAGTTCTCCACCCTTTCCACAACTACTGTACCATTAAGGTGCCCCCAACTGCTCAGTAGCCAACAGTACTCCTCAGTAGTTGGGCATGTGAGCAGGTGAGCTCAGTCAACCATTCCTGTATAAATAAAGCAAAGTGTTTGTGTCTCAAGGTCTGAAATTCCATGATGCAGCCCTGTGGGAACCAAGTTGCTCTCCACTGGATCACAGGTTTTTCCCGGTAACGCTGTAAGAGAACCAGTGATGTGTGACTTGAACAGAAGCAACTGATAAAGGAGGAGTCAAATTTAAAAAAGCACAGCTGGATGTGTCTGTTTTAAGACTTGCAGGCAGGCTGATGACTGTGTCTGACCTGTTAACCCTCCTCCGCTCTGTTAACCCCCCCACCCCCATTACATTGTGTTTACAGAACAGAACGTACATTCCCGTAAAATTCCCAAAAGACAAAGCGGGACAATCCATTACAGTATTTCAACCACTGGATGGTGCAATGGTTGGAAATGGAGGGTGGGGGCTATTACGTCTTATTGTGTGTTTATGCCGGGCATTTTGTTGTAGCGTTCCCACATTATGGTGAGTTTAGTTACCGTAACGCACCCTGGGGAGAGGTTGGTTTCACATTCAGGCTGGGAGAGAGGGAGAGACGTTGAAAGAAGGTTGACAGAGAGTGGGGATGGAAAAAGGACTGGGAGAGAAACTGGGAAAGGATTAGGTTTGGGAAGTGAGTCTGTGGTAGATGGGGTTTTATGTTCATTCTTTGATTTTGGTTCATTTTCCATTGTTTCCATTTTTGCTTTTCTTATTTTCTTTTCAGTGGTGTCTGGTCAGTGGTCAGTTCTTTTAAACTGGGTTACAAATTGAGACGGTGAGTGGTGGTTAACAGTGACCGACAGCGTGACAAATGTTGATGAAAACAAGGGGAGATGGATAGAGACAAGAAAGAGCAGAAGACTGAAGACGAGTGGAGTAGACAGAGGTTGTGAAGGCTGTGAGCGCTGGCTGCCCACCTCCACTCATTCTCATTCTCTCTCCCTTTCTCTCTCTCTTTCTGATGTCGCTGACTGTGAGGAGTTACAGGCATTCTGTCCCATTCTGGCCTTGCAGATTAATGAATTGCTCCCCAGAGCTGTTGACTTTACCCTGACCAGACACAGTGACAACCCATTTATAACCATATCAAAACACTCCAAAGGACTTGGCTCCGCGTTGCTGCAAGGACACAGATTTCCTGGATATCTGATGCTGTTGGAAAAGAGGACATGTAGTTAGGGTCAGATCATGAAAAAACACCCTTGTAACAGAGCCTTGTAAAGCTTTATGTAATGGTGATACTGGTGGTATGTGGTATACCGTATATATGTATGTGTGTGTGCCCATGTGTGTGTGTGTGTGTGTGCGTGCGGCAGCATTGTGAGTCAAGGCAATCTGACGTAGGCTCCGGTGGTGAGTTAGCTGTGATGGAATGTAACGTTTAGTGGGAACTAGGGGGATGTTGCGGCAGTGGAAAGGGAGCGAGCCTCTTGGGCCTTCACCCCACTGCCCCATACCGCTGCAGCCTACCCACTCCCCCTGAAAAGTGTATGCAAGAACGGAAACTCTTTCACGACACTAAATAACAACTCCACCAGCATATACTCATTCAATTAGGATTATAGAGAGAGGTTTCTGGTGACGTAACGAACCCTCTGGCAAAGAGGCTCGAGAGAACTGAATAGACAGGGTTTGTTTCTGTGCTGTTTTCATATGCATACTACCTAATCTACCCTACAGTACCTATTAGTTAGCATATAGTAGCCAGTTTCATGCTAACATTAACATTGGATGCATACAGTACAGTATGGTTGCTAAATTAGCCTGCTGGTTAGTTAATGAGCTAACAAAACCAAAGCACAACTATTTGTTCAGGTTAACTGAGCCAACTCTTTTCGAGCTCATATTCAAAGTTCTTTGGAATAAAGATTAGCTGCTAAAGAAAATACAGTTTCCTGTGATTTCATTGGTATTTCAGTCATCAGACAATTCGTTTTCCTTATAATGCCACTGAATCCACACCAGCTCCAGACATCTCTCTTTGTCTGGTCTGGTTGTTACATATTTATATTTTTGGCACAGCCAGTTCTCAAGTGGACCTCTATGTTGGTGCCAGACGTGGTTGCTAGGAGGTTTTAAACACAACTGCAACGTCTATATGGGATTCTCTATATTACATGTGTCTAGGTAGGTTTATATTACAGTAGGTCCTACAATATCTCAAAGCCATTTAACAGATTGAATTTAGTTTAAACCATCACTCCATTATTTGAATGTCCATCACATATTTTTCTTTTCCTGTGGAGTGTTGGTCCCTCTCTCTAGGAGGTCCTGACCAGAGGTTTTAGAGCTGATAGTGTATCTGGGGGCAAATGCTGGGGGGTTATCAGTGGACTGAGAGGTTTTTAAGGGCTCCAGGTGGCTTCTGCCCTTCTGCTCCCTTTAGATAACTTTTATCTGGACTCAGTTCAAAATAGCATCAAAGGATGAATGATATGGAATTGGATGGATGGATGGATGGATATGTTTATGAATATACATCATATATTCATTTTATGTCAGTCTGTCTAAGACTGTAGTTAATCTATTTTTTTTCCAGGTTTGTGAAGATAAGCCAGATGCAATTTAGAGACATTGATTAGATATTATCCAGATTTCTTCCTGGTTGCAAGCAGGAGTTATCAGTAGGGAGGAGGAGAAAGAAATGATCAGGAAGGAAGCGGAAGAAGTAACAGACGTCAGTCTGCATCTTTCAATCAAGATGAAACAGTCCTGGTTGTCACCCACAAACACAACAACCCTTTTTGACAACGAGATTTGTAAATACTAGAAATCCAACTGATTTTATGTGGCAATTAGAGAAAGGGATGACCAAAATGTTGGGACTCGCGTTATGGTGAAAAACTGTGTGAGAGTAGTGGTGAGTTTCAAAGACCTCAACTTTAATGACTTAACAAAACATCTTTTAAGTGCTTGTACACGTGATGCTGTGTCTCAACTGTTTGTTATTACTGCCTCCTCTTTAAAATGTCACCATCACACAAGCAGATAGGAACTTTCAACATCTCGTTATAGTCATTATTTACTTTTGTTTTACGATCAGAGCCTAAATCACTAAATACAGCTTAAGCTTAAGCTGTGCCAAATTATGTTAAAAATATCTTGGACCTCAGTCATGCAAACAATCATTCCCTTTGAATCTATCCGCCTTTCTCAGCCCTGCTCTTCTGATGCCTGGGAAAGCTTGTGTGTGTGTGTGTGTGTGTGTGCGCACGCTTGTGTGAACGCAAGACTGTTAAAGTGTGCTTGTGTACACTATTGCCCTCTCTCCTTCACGCCAGAACCACTACTCTATTCCTAAACACACAAACAAACATCTAAGGGGTTAAAAAATGCATAATTTGCATGAAAATCTGCATCCCATGTTAGGAAGTTTATGTATATCTGGGTTGTCTGTACCATGTCTGCAGTATAAGAGGAGGTCAATTAAAGGCTGCAGCTCCCTTGAGAAGCAGAGGAATGCTCAAGTAGTTCAGTATGTGTCGCTCCAGACATGTTGCCCTGACCCCCAAACATACACCATCCAACCCAACACCACCCCACACACACCCGATCTCACCCAACGCCACAGATCCCCCTCCTCCTCATCTGGACAGCCAGACCTCCCAGGGCAGGGAGCCTGAGAAAGTAAGAACTAACACTGATAGAAACAGAGCAGACTCCATCACCTCTGGTCCTCTAGTACCATTTCAGGATCAGAATCACTTTACTCTGTTAAAGTACAATACACAAGACAGAGGTTTGTTTTGATGACATTGGTGCAGAGATATGTTGAAAACTTGCAGAGTTGCCATACTGGCACAACATGGTACAATAGGACCTCATTAGTAGATATACATAGACTGTACATATACACACACACATATACAACTCTATATATTAGTTCTGGCCAAGATTGATATTGAAAACTGAACAAATAAAACAACTGAAACAACTTTCTGTCTTCACACATTCATCTATCAATTTACAGCAGCACATGATCAAACAATAAGAATACAAATGTGAATGGTTTCAGAATTGAAAAGTGGTCAGGACCAATTATTGGCACACTTTCGAACAATTCAAATCAATTTTGTTGTAGAAAATAGATCATTTGCAGTGTAATTCAACTCTACAGAAGATCGCAGCCACCCACATGTTATAAATGAACCAATTATCCGTTTTAAAGTGATAAAACAGCCTGTTCTGTTAAAATGGTGAAGAAAAAAGAGAAACTATTATCACCAAACATAAGTGTTCACTTGGTATTGCTGCTTCCACAGTTTGCTATGTTATTAAGAAGTTTGCTGCTCATGGAATTGTTAAGAATCTCCCAGGATGTGGTGGTAAGAGGAAAATTGATCTCAGATCTTGTTGAAGGTTGGTGTGAACCACTGAAAAAAACATGCATGACATCCAAAGATCTCAAGGCCGACCAGGAGACGTCTGTGGCAATGGTTTCAGCTCGTACCAAACACATACAGTGCATATACGTATACATATACATATACATATACATATACTAAACAAATCATTTAATATTCAACTATGGGTACTGGATAAGCATGACATACATTATGGTTGCAGCTATAGTACTAGTGAGTGTCTTGAGGTGGTTTTCTTGAAAATATTAGGATGGATGAAATATATTATGAAATTATCAATATTGTAAAAAGGATCCCAAAGTTAAATACACTACACTAACACTACAAACCATTCAATAGTCTGTGTTGTACGCGTGCATGCTCATGTGTGCATTGCGGGAGGTGAGGCCAGTGGCATTCAGTGAGTCCAGTGGTATTTTCCCAGTATTTGTCTCTGCGTGGCGGCTGTGTGAAGTGAATGGTGTATATCTGTGAATGAATCACTATGTGAATGGGGGTCAGTCAGAGCCGGGCTACCAGCCTCTGATTGACAGACAGACAGTGGGCTCTGTGGCCTGTGTGACGCGGCGATGCTCCACATAAAGAAAGCCCTCGATAGAGATCTGCAGAGGTAGCAGGGGCTACCATGGTGACCGCTCAACCGGCAACAACAATAAGACAGGCTGGCTGTCCTAAAGCTCCCCGGCTCCACAGACAAGCCACCCGAACAAAAAGGCTAAAAACACACACTTCACATCTCATTAGACAGGGCCACTGTGACAGCTGACTGAGGGCCCAAAACATGACTACTCCACCATTTAGAAACAAAAGATGTTTTTGTTTTCTATGTTAAATGTGATATTTGGTAAACCTGTTTCACTCAGGTCTTTTCAGGCAAAAACTGGTTTTACACACAACACAATTCTATGTGATTGGCACAACACAGCCCCAAGGAAAGTACAATGATTAGATGAGAGGGGTGACACTTACTGTATCAGGTGAATGATTAGGTACACAGATTAAAACTAACCCAACCCTAATACTTTTGTTTCAGTGGGTATATCCAATGATCGTTTTAGTCAAAATCTATAGGCTTATATGGTCTGCAAAGCCAGGCATATGTTTCAATATTGAGGAGCAATTTCCAGGGTCCTACATTTCATATGGTTGTATTTCCATCTACTGTGGAACAGGTTGTAAATAATACGATCTTGGTTGCTGAGGGGTGACCTGCTGATCCCATCTGGTCGCGACCCACTTTTATATAATTCAAACCAAGAAAATGTATTCGTCATGACTTTTTTAACATAAAATAAACAAATATTTTCATCTCTGCATTCAGAGCACATTACTCTACAATAACAACCTGATCCTGATTAATGAACTGATGAGTATGAACATCACAACTGCTGCTGATCCTGGTCAACATGAATAAAATGAACATCATAACTGTGTCTACACACATAATATGAGTAGTCCTACTAAACGGACTGTTTTCAGGCATTTGGGGAAGCTAATGAGATAAGTGGGGCTGTGGTTTACTCCTGATAAGAGTTTCAAAGTCTGGGTACATTTGCATTAAAAAAAATTTGGGACCACTCACTCCACGACCCATTCAGAATGAGTCCGCGACCCACCAGTTGAGAAACACTGCTCTAAGATACCTGGTAGGCATACAATTGTAGTTAATCAATTGTAGATAACTTTGTTTTAAGACATTGTACAGTTTAGGAGAGGTTCTGGGCATGTGTGGGGCATATGTCCTTGCAGCTTCTCCATGGACCCCCCCCCCACTCACACACACATTCACAAACACTCTTGGTGCATGCAGTCCACCTGTGTTTATGAGTGTAGCACAGGACAGTATGGACACATTGTTGAGTTCACAGCGGTCTCCACCACCCACCCAGCCAACCGAAGCAGTCATCCCACATCTGCCCTCCTGTCCATGGTGTGTCAGACAAGCTGCAGGGGTTACAAAACCAGCATGCTCCAGTGGTGGATGAGAAAGGGTGTCTGTGAGTGTGGCGATGGGTTGTTTATTGATGGAGTGTGAAGGGAACAGAGGAGAGGAGAGAGGGACGGAGGAGGTGGACGACGGTTACCTCACGGAAATGTGATGTGAAAACAAACAAAGCGGGACGCAGACAGTGGAGCCAACAATGGCGTGTCGGAGCCAGGTCTGCCCAGGGTTTGTGTGCCCTCTGTATAAACACTCAGGAATTACTTTCATTCTGAGATCATCCTTTCCGACGGTTCGGCCTGTGGGCTGCCGGACCACCTGAGACTGAACATCTCCGCAACAGCTCTCTGACGGAGTGAAACCAAAGTAAATATGCACATACGCAAACACCCTCTTGAGTCCCTGGCTACACCCTTGCCCTTGCCTTGCACCTCTGCACTGAATCCCCTGGAGTCTCAACCAAAACAATCAAAGCACTAACACAGGAAAGTGAACACATGGCTCCAACACATCCATCACCATACAAATCTAAACCCCACTGTCAGCGGGTGGAGTCCTCCAGCACACGCGCACGCACACACGCACACACACACACACACATGAACACAGTCTGGTTCTAAATATTATCTTTAGCATATTATGACATGTGAGTGTGGGCATATGTGATGGGCATCTTATCTCATGGGCATAAGTTTGCATTTGGCACCGCTGCTCATATTTCAAACTGCCACACTGACATTCCCCAGTGCTGTTTGACTACACACCTCATCACCAGGGTATTTTATTATCACATTCTAGCACACTACAGCAGTGAGGTAGGACAAAGTTCAGGACAAAGTTTTTTTTTGTTTTTTTAATAAGTATGTTTATTGCTTTTCCAAGGGCAAAACAACACACTTTCACAACACTTTCACAAAGCATACAAAGAAAACGATGCAAAACAAAACAATTTTTATCTACAGAGAACATAGAAATCTGTCTTTCCAAAGGACTCGTTGAACTTCGTGCTTTCCATGCAGCTCTGACCCTAATGGATTGTTTTCCATGGATGAGGACCAAAAGATTAAGACATGATCTCTCAGTGGACTGCGTTTCTACCAGACAGCCACCACCAAGACACTCACTCACTTTGCATTCTTGCTGCCTTGGAAAGTTTCTGTACAAAAATAGCCTTAGAGGGCTGCAGAAGAAACAGTGCACTTGAAAAAGCCACAGCCTAATATTGTAGAAAATCAGAATGGTGGAAGATACAGTACAGCCTGAGAAGTTTTATTTATTATTTTATTATTAAAATAGTATCTGTTATTAAGGTTTGACACATTAAATACCACAAACAGATTGGTTAATGGAAAAGTATGATTGTTTTCTGATGATGCTCTCTCTAATAGTGGTAAAAGCTGCATTATGGTAAATGTCTTCTACCAGAAAGTATCCAAAAGTTGTTTCTAAGTAAGTAAACATGATCTCAGAGGAATATGTATGTTCAAAAAACAGTTAGTGAGGACAACTGCAAAATTGCATTGTATCACAACATACACACAACATAACATACTGAACAGATATAGAATGGATGAACAAAGAGGTGGACAGGTTATTGTTTTGTCTTTTTTCTCTTACTTTGTTTGAATAGTTTTTTTAACAAGTTGATTGATGAAGTATAAAAAAGGGGTAGGACTAGAAAAGTTTTAAACTTCATCATATGCCCTTTTCGAACATTGATTAGTTATTATTTGTCTTATTTTATAGATAGATAGATAGATAGATAGATAGATAGATAGATAGATAGATAGATAGATAGATAGATAGATAGATAGATAGATAGATAGATAGATAGATAGATAGATGGATGGATGGATGGATGGATGGATGGATGGATGGATGGATAGATAGATAGATAGATAGATAGATAGATAGATAGATGGATGGATGGATGGATGGATGGATGGATGGATGGATAGATAGATAGATAGATAGATAGATAGATAGATAGATAGATAGATAGATAGATAGATAGATAGATAGATAGATAGATAGATAGATAGATGGATGGATGGATGGATGGATGGATGGATGGATGGATGGATGGATGGATGGATGGATGGATGGATGGATGGATGGATGGATGGATGGATGGATAGATGGATGGATAGATGGATGGATGGATGGATGGATGGATGGATGGATGGATGGATGGATGGATGGATGGATGGATGGATGGATGGATGGATGGATGGATGGATGGATGGATAGATGGATGGATGGATGGATGGATGGATGGATCGAAGGATGGATGGATGGATGGATGGATGGTTCGATGGATGG
>CABFOS010023833.1:0-10271 GCA_900660315.1 Diretmoides pauciradiatus | reverse complement strand
ACATGTGCCTGTTTGTAGGGGCAGGTGCAACTACTCAAAGAGTGTCAAACCATATTATCACGGTGTTTTCCTACTGTGCATTCATGCTGCATAGCCCTTCTCTCCTTGGCTATGATAGACATTGTGATTGAGTGATGGACACCTATTTAATTACACCCTTCTGTCTGTTGTCTATGTGCCAGCGAGGTAGGAGGAGGAGGTAAGAGCTAATGGATTGGATTAATATGAGAGCCCTCTATGAAGGCACATACTGTACACTATGCGTGGCTTTCTGTGCAGTCTAATATGCTGCCTGCTTGTTAAGCTACTAATAATGTGCACTGATATCACTTGGCATCTGCTGGTGTGAGTGTATGTATGTTTGTTTTTGTGTGTACGTGTCTGTGTGCATGCTAGTGTGTGTGTGTGTTTGTGTGTGCTAGAGAGTGTTTGTGTGTGTGAGCAATCACGTGTGATTGCCAGTGCACACCATGCTCCCAGTGGCCATGTGGGTGTGTGGTGGGTAGCTTAGAGTTACATTAATAACCAAAGGGCAGGCAGGGAGGGAGCGAAGACATAGACAGGAAGGGGAAATACAGTTCTCTGGTCGCCCACCACTTCCTGTGTCTCTCCTACACTCAGCCCACGGACCAGAGCTGCTTCTAAAACCAGTTTGTTTGCTTGCAGAGCAAAGGAGATAAGATAGAACCAAAGGTAAACAAAGTGAAGTGAGGAATGCTACTAAGATAATAATGACGGATTTGTCACCTTAGGCTATGCAAGAGATGCCATAAATGACCTGTCTGCACTGCCCAACCCTTTCATTTGTGTTGTAGCGAGGCAACACATCTTCAAAATATGACCAGCACTCTATAATTCAAAACTTCAGTTTCATTCTGTCAACACGTCCAGAAGCGGCCATGATGCACCTTCTGACGAGCCCAGTTCAAACCTTAAGGTTCACACCAAACAACTAAACTCTAAACAAGCTTCATTGACAAACTTTGAACATCAACAAAGCAGACAATCAAACATTTCTCACTTCCATATAACAGGCGGGCTGCAGCATCAAGACACATCCAGCAGAGGGCCCCATCTCATTAACTCTTGCCCCTATCTGTCCCTAGTCCAGCTTGAGGTGGGGAACAGGAATGGTTCAGTGTTGAAGCTGAACCATGACAATTCAGGCATCCCAATATTTCAGGCATACAAATGTTATAACTATTGAAGTCAATGGGTAAATAGAAGCTTAATGATCTCAGCATGTTTGATCCACTTCTCCCAAATATATGAACGTGTAAGTTGCAGCAGTTCTTCACAGTTACTCTACTAGCAACTATCTGGGGCACATTCTGGACCTTTCAACTGTCTCAATGCACTTCACACCACCAGTCACCAACCACTGCTGACAACTGTGTAGGAGCAGGGGGCTGCTGTTAAGCTGTAGCCATGCATGGAGATGGGAATGGCTGATAAGAAGCTTGGCTTGCACACATACTGTGTTCTGGTAGAGGCAAACCCCCTGCCCTTCTGAGCTCCCACATCCCCATTGAACTTTCCACCCACTCACCGAGGAATGCGGCGAGAGGAGGGGGAGAGGGGGAAAGGGGGAGAGAGGGCTTTAAGCAGAGCAGAGATGGGGGGGATGTAAAGGGAGGGGAGGGCAGAAGCTACGGGAAGGCGATTGGAGGGAGCTGGATAAGGAAAGAGACAAAAATAGAAAATACTGGGGATAAGGATAATAAAAATATTTTAGAAATATGTTGGTATTAACCTTCCCTCATTATGATACTCAGAGTCATCTCATTAGACGGTTCGTGTGGTAATTAGTAATGTGAGAACAAGGCAGGACATGTGGTACGTAATGGCAAAGCCAGTGATGACACATTGTGTGAGCCCGAGCAGAGGAGGCCATCAAAGGACAGTCAAAGGACTGTTGAATGTTTTCCACCCTTGTTCTACTGAACAGGTGGGGATTGACACAGACAAGAAAGGGCATGGGAACAAAACTATGACAGACACATACGGACACATGTACACACACGCATGTGCAAACACACAAACGCATCTATCTAATGACGGGGAATGATGTGTCAATGTGATTTGGGAAATATATTCGTGTGAGTGTGTGTGTCACATGTCATGACACAGCATCATTTATTTTGTTATTGCTTGCATAATAAAAAGCACATGACCTCACGAGCCCTTGGGTGCTTGTTTCATTTTGTTTTTGACACTTCTGTATTGTCAACCAGCTGCTAATGTCCCCCTCCATCCTCTTTCTGTGTTTCCACTGACTAGCACACTTTCTCAGAGGACCTTCGTACGCCATGCATTGAATTAGGAATTCCACAGCGTAAAGTGGCAGCATTGTTGATGAAAGGTTAGCGTGAGGGATGACATTTTACTTGCATCGGCTGTATATCTAAAGTGTCTGCAGCAAAATGCCAAAACGATCAAAGCCAAATAGGAAGGATAATACACACAGAGAGCACCTAGGCACTCTTTGTTAGGTTATCTACCCACAAACCTCAGTCAAACCTCATAAAAAGTCATTACGCCCCTCAGTGGTAATTCCCTGAATACTCTCCATTTAATGATAAACATTTACATGGTGGCAATGAAAGGCGTTTATCAGGTCTTTACATTAGGGATTAGATTCGGTGGTTTGAATTAGTGTCTGTTCAAGGGCAGAATGGAGGAGTGGAAACTCAGTGGGTGGAACATGAAGAGATTTCACAAGAGGAGGCAGGTGGTGGTGACACAGGACATTAAAGCTCTCTCTCTCTCTCTCTGGATCAATCTGTATCTGTGTATCTCTCTTTTTCTCTTGTGCCCACACACACGTGCATACACACACACAAACACTTCCGTGACCTATTGCAGATGTCAATGGGCATCTCCACTTTGAGGTGTAGGCTGGAAGGGAAATGTTGCCATTTAAAAGGTGCTGTGAAAGGACAGGATGTGAGAGGGTGGATCCTTGACTTTCATTGTCATTGCCAGACATTCAGGTCAGCCATGTACAGGTCATCACCTCTCCTTATTGTTCATTGTTACAAAAAGCGGACATGCTTTCTCCTTCCCTTGTCAACCTGCCGCCGTTCTGCCACTGCCGTCTCTCTAACCTACAGTGACTCACTACAGCTAAAGCGTTCCATATTTGCTCCTGTTTTCAGCTGGCGGCACCCCACAGAAAGGGAGTCGACAGACTAGAGGTTCAGTCATATCCGAGCATTATCAAAGGAACATGATGTCAAAAGGTAAACTTCAACTCTGCGCCCGCCCAACAGGCAGACAGGGCTGGGAGGCAGCGCAAACAGAATGGATGTATTTGCTTTTCATGTGAAAATCAATGGGCCCAGACAGATGGCGGTTTGTTTCCTCACTATTTACTCCCCGGCTCCATGACAAATGTCCTCGCCTCCCCTCCTGGGCTGACGACGCACAGGTAAGCAAAAAGCCATCCCTTCTTTTCCCACCCCAAATGGATGACAGATGTACCAACTACCGCCCTCTCTCGCTCTCGCTCTCTCTCTCTCCAACCCCCCATCCGTTCCTCTGCTGTTGACCTAGCTACCACAAATAGCCTTGAACTCATTTCAAAAACACAAGAAGAAAAGGTTTGCTTGTCTGACAGGCTATTCCCTCAGATCAAGAAAGATCTACATAGCACTTTGAATTGGAAATGCTCTGGCTACAAAGAATCACAAGGCTTTTATTCATATGATTTGGTGACTCATAAATTGGAACAGTAGTCAGACAGTGTCTATGGTCCAGTCCTTAACACCAGACATAGATAATGATGAATACATTGATGAGTATTTCACGCCAGCCGTGTCCGAGGTGTCCCGAGTTCAGAGGGAAGCATAACTTGACCCAGCTCATGTAAGAGCATGAGGTGCTGAAAGGAGATAAAAGATCATTCTAGACTGAATCGCATACAACACAGTGACATGCCAAGGAATTGTCTTATGTATTCACGGGAGAGTGATTACATCGCTTATTCATTTGAAGCTAAAAAAGTACTATTTCCTAGTACTATTTTCCTAGATCAGCATGCTACTCTGAGACCCCTTTTCCAGGACAGAAATGTGTATGACTTGCTTTAACTGGAATCTGCTTTGACAGAGATATTGTGTGAATATATTTCCTGGTTTCAATCAGTATAAGCGCCAGCTCTAGAGGCAGGAATGATCCTCATTGGAATCAGACTGGGGCCTGTACTGCTGAGTCTGTGGGTTTTTAACAGAGCCTCCTGTGGAATCAGACTTTCCTCCTGCTGCTTAGAGATATTTTTAGTCAGACAGTGGCACTTCTGCTGAAGTGCAGGAAGACAGTACAGAAGTTAAATTCCTCTGATTCAGACGTTTTTGTGTGACTTTTGATACAAGAATAACCCACGTTCACCGGCAGACGAGGTCACACACAGCCACAGCATGGGACAGGTGACACTTCTTCCCCCTGTCTCCCCCGTTTTCTAATGGAAGGATGAGTGAGAAAGAGAGAAATCGGGATAACAGGATAGGGGGTGAAACTCGGCATTCCAGCCCGACCGGAGTGGAGTAGAGGTCATGTGGTGGGTGGAGGTGTGGGTGTTGTGGTGGTGGTAGTGCAGGGGCGTAGCAGAGCAAAGAGCAACGTTTCCCTGGAAGCTCCTGATTCCACAGCCCTGAGCTCACCACCTTTGAGCTCGCTGCCGGCCACTCCTTTTCTCCTTCACACCATCCTCCTCCTCCGCCTCCCACTCCTCCCCCTCTCTGTCTCTCCATCTGAGGTGTTAACTCCTTGTTGGGCAGTTCCAGAACCAAAGGCATTAGCTGTCCACAGCTTGTCGAAGAGGCGGGCTTGCAACTATGGATGTTTACTGGAAGTGTAGGCATGTGTTCCAGTAAAGTACAAATGATTCACTCTACAAATGTTTCGGTCATTGGCAACACTATATACCATAATCCACCCAGCAATTATCTATGACCTGGTATGACGGACATGTCAACACACACACACACACACACGAGATAAACTACAGGATGTCTGTCAGTCAGGGCAGGAGAGAGACAGGGAAGGGAAGGGAAGGGCGAGGCGCAGCCTTGGATGGGTCACTCCTCTGTTTAACCGATAAACAGGGTTTCTGAAGCTACAATGAACCCTGAATGGAGGCTACAAACAATATACAATAAGTATTATCAACAATAGGAGATTAGTGATAAAGCCAACTGTTACTATGTCATCCCATTGAATGTCTATCCACAATGGGGCATTATTACGGTGACTACTAAGACTCATTAAGCCAGATTGACAAGTGAATGCAGGCACAGCACAGGAAATGGTGACACACATATGTCATGGAGTAGAAATGACATTCTAAGGGGTTTAGGAGAGGAGACGAGCAGGTCTGGGGTGGATGGGGTAGGAATGTCTTGCACAATACAATATCTGGAATGGACTGGGATGGGCTGGGCTCAGCAGGTACATGAGAACATTGCACGGTACGCTGCTGTTTTTACATGACATGTAACCACGCGTGTGTGAGTGAGCGAGTGAGGAATTACACAACAGAAGCAGCAGACAATGACATTTGAATGTGCTGACTGTCCTTTGGTAGGGAACGCACAGGTGACGTGTATGCAGCGGAAAAAGATGACCTTATGATAGATGAACTGGTAATGCTCTCCCCCCTTCTCTCTCTCTCTCTCTCTCTCTCTCTCTCTCTCTCTCTCTCTCTCTCTCTACATGTCCCTTTCACTGTCCTTTGTCTTGTTACTCCCCCCATCTCATATTCTCACTTTGTTTCCTTAATAAAATAAACATAGCTCACGTGGCCACAGATTGTCCTCTGGCTACTGAAGCTATAAAAAGATCCACTTTGGCTGCATTTATTTATCAATGAATCTGGGCTACGCCACCCCTGCTTTCACTTTGCAGGATCAGGTGGCACATGATTAAGGGGTGCTATTACAGTTTGGCAGCTCTCGACTTCCCTCTGTAACCTCCATTGGCATAATGTACTCTAATGCATTTGAGTTCCATTTGAACTTCCAGCTATCCTAGCATGTTAGTGAAAAATGTCAAGAGCACACCTTATATTACACCATGTGTGTAATTATTGGGGAAGAAGTCAAGGGGTCCTAGAGGGAGACATATAGCATGGCACACACGTACTCTCAGGTAGTTATAGTGAAGTGAACTTTCTATTGATTTTTATTATGTTTTTCTCTCTCGTTCCTGTTCTTTGGAGAGCGGTAAAGGGCTTAATGAACTTGATGTTTGTGCATGCGCTTGTGCGTCTGTACTGTTGGGTTAGCGGCGCTGCAGTCCACACGCCGAATAGAAGATGTCAATGTAAACACAGCCAGTCAGTGCAAAGGAATGTGTGAGGCACGCAAAAACCCTAGGGACAAGTCCAAAGGAGGAAGGGAGGGGTGAAGAAGGGAAGAAAGGGAAAAGGGGGGGAAATGGAACCGAGAAGAGAGTGGGTAGGGAGAGAAAGATGAGGAGAGGAAGAGTGTGATAAAGGGCAGGAAAGACACATGGAGGGTAAGACAGAAATGGAGGCCTGGTTGGAGAAAAGAGGAGCGACATAAGGAGGAGGGGGTGCAAACATTAGGAGAGGACAAAAAGAGGTTTGGAGGACAAAAAGATGGAGATGGAGACAGGATGGAGGTCAGCAGGAGACAGGAGAGGAGCCTCAGGCCGGAGAGTGAAAGCAAAGAGGAATGAACAACAAAGTAAGACAAGGCCAGGGAAATAAGGTAGAAAAAGCCAGAGAGGATTCCAAGGTATAAAACAAAAGTATTACAGGAGGGGAGGAGAGGAGGAGGGGAGGGAGAGGAAGAGAGGCCAGGGGAGTGGGAGGGAACGAAACAGGAGGAGGGACCTCACCCTGGAGGCAGAGAGATGGAGAGAGGGATAAGGAGGAGTGGTGAGGCATCAGAAAAAGGAGTGAGTATAAGCGAGGGTTGGTGAAGGGCAGAGGTGGGGGTCAGTCATTCATTCAGAGTGGGGTGGCATGAGGAAGGAAAAGTCATGAGCAACTTCAAAGGCCTTGGGAGGCCTTGACAGAGAGAAGGTCTAGGGTTCTGTAATCCAGCGAGGGGTTAGGGGCCTGGAACAGGTTCCTGGTGCTGCTGAAACTAATTTAGCCAGTGGGTCCCAGAGGCCCCAAGAGGGGCCAGGTCGTAACCAGAGGAGCTGTGAGTGACAAAGTGCAGGGGGCTGCAGTCAGGGAAAGCCTGAGAACACGCACAACAGAACATCTATATATTGACTGACCCTGAATAGCCCCCAATATAGACATAGACACGTGAA
Organism: Diretmoides pauciradiatus; assembly: GCA_900660315.1. Classification (NCBI taxonomy): domain Eukaryota; kingdom Metazoa; phylum Chordata; class Actinopteri; order Trachichthyiformes; family Diretmidae; genus Diretmoides; species Diretmoides pauciradiatus. The sequence goes on along the minus strand of CABFOS010023833.1, from coordinate 2,984 downwards.
GGTATATCATATACAAGGCTTTTAAACACAGTCCAAAATGTGCAAGATGACACACATGAATATACACAGATGTTCTCCTTCTCTTTCAGGTGAAATTAGATCTTTTGTCAATTTGTGTTGTGTATTCATTTCACCAATCCAATGAAAACATCTTCTCCATCTGTTAACCTATTGATACTTATAAAAGTTTGCAGTGAAACTCATGTCTGGGTGGGTCTTTTAACTGAGCTACTGCACGAAGACTGAAATGTTCAAAACAGATGCCTTTCCATCCTAACTAAGTGTAATTGGCGTGAGGGGGAAAAGGGGGGAGGATGTCACTTTTCAAATCATCCAGTAACACACCATTCACATTCAGGAAAAGATGAGGTTTTATGTTCAAGCGATTATGTTTAACAGTTACCCACACTGAATTCCTTCTTTGCTGACACATATGGAATTACTGTACAGCCTCTAAACCACCCAAAATGACAGAAAACCGTAAAATATGGGCAAGCTCTGTGAAAGGAGACACTTGTGACAAAGCCTCAAGACCTCTTGCTATTCGTTAAATGGTCTGAATGTCAATTAAGTCCAGCTGTATAGAAACTTAAATACCCTGCAACTACATCCAAAACGCATCCAAAAAGCATCGGACATGGGAAAAGCTCCACATAATTGTATAAAAACCAGTGTGGGCATTTACAAAGAAAATTATATATCCATGTCTCTTTTATGTTTAGTGATGTGCTTGTTCTTACATACAGGATATGTATGCATATGTATAGAGGGGTAGTTGTTATTTCTGTGTGTGTGTGTGTGTGTGTGCGTGCGTGCGTGCGCGTATGAGGGGTGGGGGGCTTGTGTGTGTGTGCGTGTGTGTGTAATGGCAAGCGATTGTGAATGAGTCATCCTCTGGATCCTGTATTAGTCATATGTAGATGCTTGGATCTCATCCATGTCCTCGCCTAACTATCCATATGGAACGGGCCCTATACCGTGAGTATGTAAACAGGTTGGGGATAGGGCACACCACATGAAGATAATAAAGCCAAGAGGAAAGGGAATGTAATGACTTGACTCACCCTATAGTCATGGGAAATGTGGCTGCATGGTGTCTTAAGGGAGAGAAAGAGGATTATAAACCAGGTAGGCAGCAAAGAGGCTGTGGGTGTCTGGAGTTGAATAAGTACACAGGAAGTAAATTAAAAGCTGCAGGTAAGTATTAAGACCTATGTTGCATTCTAGGTTTGTGTGTGTGTGTGTGTGTGACAGAGCGAGCAACAGAGAGACCGTGTTGTGTGTGTGTGTGTGTGTGCGTGCGTGCGCGTGTGTGCGTGCGTGCACACACGTGTGCACGTGCATATGTGTGTGGGCGGCCAACCTCCTCTGCTCTGTGTGGGTTTTGGGTGTTGGTTTGATTACAGCCTCTCGGAGCCAAGGACTTTAAGCACTTCTGTCTGTCACAACACCGAGCCAAAGCACAGCAGATGTGTACACACAGATATGAAAACACGAGTTATATGATCACATGCACCCTAACATCCACGCACACATGTTGTACTGTTTCGTCCCTCTTTTTGTCAAAGTCACTTTATAATCTCTCTTCTTTTCTCTCTCTCTCTCTCTCTCTCTCTCTCTCTCTCTCTCTCTCTCTCTCTCTCTCTCTCTTTCATTCTCTTCTTTTTCTCTCTCTCCCCCGGCTATGACAGTGATCACATGTACAACCTCCTTCAGGTAAGACAGGTAATCACAAATATTTGTATTTAACAATGGCGCTCCTTTGTTAAATCTCAGTGTCATGGAGGACAAAAGTCCTCTTTCCTTTTGTCCTCCATGACACTGAGATTTTCTTATCTAGTGTATGCAGTGTGAGAAACTACATTCTTGTGCTGTGTTTTCAACGACTGTGTCGCTGGGTATATGACTTGAGGCTCTATCCCCATCTTGGCTGTAGACAGCTACAGAAAATGCCAAGAACATTTTGTACCATAGCTCACATTGTATCTGAATGTATTATCAGGAAATACTATCTATTCTGAAAAACAGATAGTAGTCAAAATTAATACTGATTATAAGCAAAGCTGTTTAAGGGCAATACATTATTCTATAATGATTTTTTTTTCTTTTCTTCACATGCTGGTAATCATTTTATCAATCAGAGACACATACACACATCTCTTTTTAGAATTAGACTTTCTTTTACATGAATATTCTGTGGTATTGTTTTATAAATCTGTAATTCCAGTTGCTTGACTGATCACCTACTGCACATTTTTCAGCAATACAGGTCACTTCAGCTTAAACAGACCTTAAAATAAACACTATAATGAATCTTAGCCAGAAGTACTCCTTTGAAAGGAATCAATAGAGATACGTCGACCTCATTTTAGTGGTGCACACACAGCACAAAAGACCAGCCTGAGGTGAAAATAAGTGTTTACCTGGGGAAATGGAAATGCTAAAAAATGATCAGGGCGGCAGATGGGGCGTAATGAGCATTCCCTGGATGGAGATTAAGGTGGACATGATAGATCCAAAACTCCTCTATTCCACCTTAATGGAGAGAAGTTGGCCTTGCTTTAAAAAAGCGCAGCACTCACCCAGACACCCAAAGGTCCTGGGTGACCTAGTTAGTGAGTCCCTGCGGTGGGTTTTTGGTAGTTCTGACAGGCTCAGTGAGTCCTGTTATTATATTAGCTACTACACTTCCTATCTCACTCTCACACTGCTGTTCACTCTCCTTTGTATCTCTGGCCTCTACCTCCTACTGCTGCATTAGCTGTCCTTTTTCTCTATTCAGATGACAGGGGTTGCATGTCCTGTCAACCTTTTGCCGTGTGTGTGTGTGTGTGTGTGTGTGTGCGCGCGCGCATGCACATTTAGGTGTGGGATTCTCTTGTATACATGCATACCATGTTTCTGCTTAAGGTAAGCATGATTCTGAGAATTGTCTATTCAGGAAGAGCATTGAGGTCATGGACGGGCAGGTGTGTGTGTGTGTG
>CABFOS010023828.1:0-11887 GCA_900660315.1 Diretmoides pauciradiatus | reverse complement strand
AACTACCACCACCACCACTGCTACTACCACCACCACCACTACTACTGTACTACTACTACTACTACTACTACTACTACTAGGAATATCCTGTCATCGCTCACTTTCGCTCAAATATGAAGGGCACGGGAAACTCTACATGTAGGATGGCCAAAAACTAAGCTCTAGAATTCTATAATCCTTGAACATAAAAAGCAGACCTTAATTATTTCATTTGATTGAAGGATTTTATCATCAAACGTTCAGTTTTAATGTGCAGCGGCTCTGTTGACTGATAACCACCAGAACTTCCGCTCAGTTCCCTCTCCTCTTATCTCAAGTGCCCGAGTCGCCTGGTCTGTCTATTTCAGTAAAATAAGAAAAGGACACACACGGCGTGCTTAGCCTCAGCATGTGCCTTATCGAGACAGGCAGAATTAGATATATGTTCAGCAGGAAAATTAAAGGTAGCAGGTTAAAATTACACCCCGCCTCCCTTCCGCTATTCTTGCTCACCCAGAAGCTGAAGTAGTCGTCCCCCCAGGCGCTGCAGTACTGCTGCACGGTGCTGGGGGTGGGGGTGTTGCCCAGGTCATGGTTCCCACTGACAAACACCAGCGGGATGGAGGGATCCGTCCCTCTCAGGGCCTTCTTCAGGTCCCGCTCCTGCCCTGCCCTAAAGGGGGTGTCTGGGGGCAGAAAGACAAAGACGGGGATGACATCATACCTGGGTCAGATAGAGTGGATGCGAACGAGAGGAAGAGGCAGAGAGAGAGAGACAGAGACAGAGAGAGAGAGACAGAGAGAGAGAGAGAGAGAGAGAGTCAGGGTGAAGAGAGAGGGAATGCCACTACAGATGAGTTTCCTAAGGGAAGGGGGATTATTTAGTTGATAATGATGAACACTCATAGAATGGCCACTGTACGGCTCTACTTTATATCACCATGGTTACAGAGATGATGTGTTTTGGTTTTTTATTGGTCTGAACCTCCCCGTGACCTCCCCGTTGTCAGATACACTGTTCCAAGATACATGAGACTATTTGTTTTACACAGCGGAAGGCTCCCACGTCTCTTTACTTTGTGTTAAACTGTAACGGCTGCGTTGCTGATGCATTAAAATCAGCCATAGGAAGCTATTAAGCCTGGAGTTCACACGGAGTAGCACCACGCGGAGAGGAGGATAATGTTTTGAGCCAAATTAATACAGTCCCTGTGTGGATGAAGGGCAGAGAATGGGTGAAAAGCAAATCTATTTATAATTTACAGTGTGTATCAAACAAACCTATAGTTCCCAAGTTATTAATGCCCCTCCCTCTTTTTTTATTTCTTTCTTTTTTTGTTCTTCTGAGTAATTATTTTACTGGCCTACTTTGGGAGCGAACGTTTCTTTAGATGTCTGACAGTTCCCATTACATCAGAGCCTTTTCCACCGGAACATCGTGCATGACAGAGGGAGAATATGTAGAGTGCTAGATGAAAGGCAAAAAGTGCTTTTCACCTGTCTCTCTTCCACAATGAAGCTAACCTCTCAGATTTCAGCTTGTCAGACGAACACACACACACACACACACACACACACACACACACACACACACACACACACACACACACACACAGTATATGAAAAGTAAGACAGGCTTGACAGTCCTTTCTCTTGTAGCTTCCGTGTGGCGCTTTTATTAGTGCCTGTATTCATGTTTGGAGAATGACTGCATACATGTTCAGTAACAGGATTACAGTATATTGATTACAATAAACATGTAACTTGAGACTGTAATCTGTGTGTTGGCGGGGACAAAGCCCCTCGCCGTCAGAATGCAGGACCCACGCCGCTCAGCAGGTCCCGGCACTGGCGGAGTTTCAGCACCCTCGGACATCGACAGCAGCCACCAGCCCTGCCGGTGCCACTTCAGCACCTCGGACAGCGACCACCACGTAAGAAAAAACCAATACAACTTCACACCCCTGTGGGACTCTGTAGCCCATCAGGATTCATCCTGGTGGCTTACAAAAAACGAAAGGCAGTCAAAGGTGGACTACTGGACAGCCAGCACCGCTCAAATTCTCACGCTTGTTCTGCCTTCCCACAGACTCAAACACAGACCCCCCTTGATTCCCTACTCACTCCTCCGTGCTGCACCAGCCTAGTTAAGCTCTTTCATGGTCTTTATTCCTGAATAAAGCCCTCCCACAGGGGGTTTTGCTTTGCAGTTAACACCATATCTATTACAATTACTCAAGTCAGTAGTCAAACAAAGCACAATAATCAGATTATCTTACCCAAAGTAAGTAAAATGACATTGACTAAACATACATTAATGGTAAATTATTGCATAACACTACATAGAGTACTGTTCATAGGTCTTCCTTTACAGTCAATTGTCTCTTGTACATTATTCCATATATTTCAGGTGCAAAGTAATCCATACGTAACCAGGAAAATGTATTTTGTTACTGAGTTATTCAATTACTGATTACAATTTCAAGCAGGTAATCTGTAGTGGCATTTTGAAAGTAACATTCCCAACGCTGCCGGTATTGGTTGTATTCATATTTGGGAGGTCCTCTGAGGAGTGGAGCAGAATCATGATGGAAACGATGGTGACAGCTGAGGCCACATCCATCTGGACTCATTATTCTAGTCTCAATATTTGACCTTCGCCACCATTACAAACAAAAGGTACCCAAACCAAACTGGGTTGTACATTTGAAATGCTGTGTCAATTGCTGCAGCTGGTATAGCTCAACTCACCCTGCTATTGCAGAGTGCAAAGTGTTCAGCCTTAGATGCATCTCTCCCAGATTTTAACCATGTCCTGTATCTGCAGCAGAGCATTTTTGTCTCTTTGCTCCCTTGCTCAAGTCTCCAGCCTCTGTAATTAATGGACAGTTGGGCAGCGCTACAGGACTGGATTATCTGATCTCAAACTCACATTCTCATTGCCTGCTGTTGCTACCACTGCTGGCACTGTTGCTGCTACCGCTGCTGCTTGTACATGTACCCCACCATCAACCCAGCATCCACCTGTTTCTCTGTTTCTTTATGGTTCTCCACGGGGGTTGATCACTCCCTGCTCTCGCCTTTGGCTGGCTATAAATCATGCTTCGTAGGGAGCGATATGAAACAGAGCCAAAATAAAATCTGTATTTACATTTATTCTCAAGAAGTTTTCATATTCAATATGTGAAGCACGCACACAGAGAGGCAAAGACACAGCACTGATAGCGTCGGCTACCAGACTTCCAGCGCGCTACCATAACAAGGCACATCCATGAATCATTCTCCAGTACCACAGAGCTCAAACTGATCCTCCATCATACCGCATCAATCTGCATCGGAGACACCATTCTTCAGATTAATCGAGACTGGGAGAAGATGCGATGCCTGTAGGCGTGACCTCATTTAAGTGATGGGCAGTGTCAGTTACACATTCGTAGGTGGATGAACACATCACCTCCGCTGGCTGAACATCCATCTGTTCTCTTAAGCCGTGTGTCTTGGAGACAGGGGCAGTGAGAGTAGTAGAGACTATCCTGCAACCAAACGGTCACAGGTTTGATCCTCACAACAGACATTGTGACCTGTAACTCTTACCTGCTCAATCAGTGTAAGTCACTCTTACCTAGATTCCTTTGACCTACATTATAGCCATATATAAGAGGTTACAGAAGCGTGCTTGTGACTGGAATGTTGCCAATTTGAATCCCTGACTGACTGGGAAACTCTGGGTGAGAAATATTTTCCTCTCCCTCCATAACTCTTGTCAAGGTGCCCTTAAGCGAGGCAATTAACCTCCAGTGACTTCACTAGAACAATGCGGTTGTACGAGGCAGCTCCCTGTGTAAAGTGTGAAGCAGGATGTTGCTGAAAATGAACATGCACTTTCAGTCCACTTCCCTAGATGAAAGGTTAACAAATTAACTTGTAGTACTGTATTAATTCCTGCTAGCAACACTTGCTGTGGTAGCTCAATTCTCGTTGTTTCCATTTCTCTCCCTCTGTGGAATAAAGGAGGAATGATACAGTACTGATCTCGCTGTAGCTCTGAAAACGTTCGGGTTCTTGTTCATTTCATGGCAGCTGCAACACTGTGGTTCTCAAGCCCTTGGCAGGTTCTAGTTGAACCTGTCCCAACACTATATGTACTTCCCTCACTTTCCTCCAAAAGCGGATTGTCAGGGCTACACGTACGCCTCAGCGGCGCATATGGGCCTCGCTGTCGCACACATCGAAACCTAAAGAACCAGGACCTCAAAACCGATGACTAACTCAAGGATGCAACACTGACAGGTTGTGCTGATGTGGTGCTAGCTAAGTGTTTATGTCGCAGTAACTCTACACCCCTTTCACTCTCTCTCTCACACACACACACACACACACACACACATTACGGTATGCTGATCAGGATCCAACGTAAAAGGGAATTATGGGCTTTCACCTTAAAACATCAGCAAAAGCAGGTGTGCTTTCAACATGGTGGACTGACATGTTTACAATTCATGAAAGTAGGAGATATCGGAACCTATAAGTATCAGAACCTCCTACTTGTAATTACAATTAGGAGGCTGACATGAATGTTTTTCCCCCCAATTGTCAGCTCATATTTATTGTAAATCCAATATGATCGTGGCATAAGCACTGAAGTTTCACAACAAGTGGAGCAGAGTCCGTCTCCCCTCTGCTGTCGCCTTTCAAGTTGACCGGGTTCGTTTTGCGGGATGTAAGTGGATCATTTCACACTGACATTCAAGTTGTGTATTTCCCAGGTCAGTGGTAAGTGGGTGAACAGCGAAAGTGGTAATAGACAGATATTTCTCAACGTCTCCTGGACCCTTTGCTGTCCCCTAACTCCTCAGGCTACATCCACACTCACGTTTTTGTTTTAAAAAAACGCATAACTTCTGCTACAGTTATTCCTAGCGTCCACACGACTCCGGCGTTTTACAACCCCTAAAATGGAGACTCTTGGGCTACATCCACACTCATACATTTACGAAAAACATTTAACGAAAACGATCTTCATCCTCACAAGCGTTTTGTCCGATATGGACATTCAAAAGTTTTCTCGCCATTCCTCAGGAACCACAACTTCATTGATAAAATTATCCCACCAGGCATTGGTTTTTCCTGGCCTCACGGAAAACTGCCGCTTCATGTACAGTAGAGCTGATAACGCCGCTGGAGATGGGAATTGTCGCAAATGCCTCGAATAATAGCTTGCCTCCTGTGCACGTATGGCAGCAGTAGCATTATAAAATGCAGAATTTAACTGCACAAGAGCTGCTACCATAGACAACAAGGTCAGCAATGCCTGTAATCTGTTATCCCTGATGAATTGATCTGATCTCTATCTGAATTGAGCTGATCTTGTTTGGTTTCGTCCGGAAAAAAGGGTCACGTGATAGGGGCTTGACGAATCAGGGAAGGACACATCGTGACTGATAAGACCCAATAAGGAAGCAAACATGGGTGTCTGCATGCTCGTATTCAAAGGTCTCCGTTTCCGCCTGTCCAGATTAAAACGCAGCCCCGGACTTTTCAAACTGAAACAACGTATGAGTGTGGATGTACTGTAGCCTCAGGAACCTACAGTACTACACACCCTGGTGGAGGACACTATCAGATAGACACACACACACACAAAGAAAATCAGTATACTGTTCACTACAGTAGGTCTCTGCTCGTACAGAAAACAAATCCTCCCTCAGATGTCTCTCCTTCAAACTCCCCTCGCTGCAGAATCCCACAGAGAGCAACACTTTTATCTGCCTTCAATGGCAATTAGGGGTTTCCACAGTTAGGGAGAGGGGACAGGGACGTCCCAAGGTTCCCTCTACTTCACCTTCCTGAGCTTTGCACAACACACATGCATGCACACGTACAGATACACACATGAACACTTCACCCTGCTCATGCATAACCCCCCCCCCCAAAAAAAAACAACCTAGGGACACACGGCTTGAATCATTTGTAGTGCTCATTAGGAGTGTTAAGTCCAGGTCCAGCATGTTTCTCATCTAATCATCTCTCTCTCTCTATCTCTCTCTCTGTTCTCCCCCCACTCTTTATCCTCTCAATTTGTCAGCTCTGAAAATAAGTGAGAGAAAGACATAAGAGAAAGTGAGTGAGAAGAGCAATAGGGAGAGAAAGTAAAGGGAGATCGAAGGAAGTCCTTGAGATGAGAAAGATCCTCTTGGGCTTAGCTCGGAGATGTGCGGAGAGGGGGAAACGGGATCACAGAGATATCTGTCAATAAAGGTCCGAATAACGCCGCGTTCTGGGAACAAACTCTGCATCCTGACACCCTGATACCCTGACTAGCATTTGTTAAGGAAGGACAACCCGAGATGGGACTGGGCCTTGTGGAGCACCGCTACGGGAGACAAATGAAATCATTTGTTGATCAAACTGCCAGTGGCTCAGAGTTCAGGGTTACACCTGCTTATGATCAATACTTATATCTACAAGGCTTTGATACAAGTAATGTATTGAACTGGAACTGTGTTATTCAGCCTTTACTGCCTTCTATAAAGATCTGTAGATCAAACCCTATAGTGATAGGCGAACACGTACTGTAGTCCTTTGTGATTTTTTTTCATGTCTAACAGAAAAATCACAAGAATGCCTTTCGATTCTTCCACACTAGATCTGCATTGATGCCTTAGACCTATTCATCACAGGCCAGGATAAATTGGTGTGCCTGAACATGGTGTCAGGTTTGCAAATTAAAGTTGTCAAAATACTGTAAGGTATGAGGCATGAGACCAAACGAGAACAGGCAGATGTGAGAGAGCGAGAGAGCGAGAGAGAGAGAGAGAATAAAATCTGCAGGAAAAGAAGTATAGTTGCCAATTTCCTGTCGCCGACAGGCAGCAGTGTTGTCAATGCCGGTTGACAGCCAGCTTCCCCTGGCCGCCACCCATTCATTCTGTATTGTAAATAAAGAGTTGAAGTGGAAATGTCAGCTGAGAGAAGCTCCGGCTCTAATATCTCTTCCTTCCTCCCCTCATGGAGGAGCAGCCCAGTCGCCAGGAGAGTGACGGACGTGGTGTGTAATGAGAATGGCACACACAACCTGCTCTGCTGAGGCTGACAGTAACAAGGGCTGACGCCGCAGTGTTTAAAGGTCCCGGAAGCCTGGTGGTTTAAACCAAATGGTTATGTCCCATTGTGCATGTGAAATGGATCTTGCTGTGACCTATAAATGCAACTGATCAGGGGAAGAAGGGGGTAGATAATGAGAGAGGTGGGAAAAGGATGGCAGCGTAAATAGTGCAGACATGGAGATGATAAGGATGCTTGGAGGCCTACAGCAAGACTCTTAGATGATAGGGCAGGACAGGACAGTGAGTGACTGTCATGACTGTCCCTGTGCAGTTAGAAATAAGTAATCATTATAACTAAATGGAAGCAAAAAGAGAGATGAGGAAGGCAAGGGGTTGTTCTATGACTAAGCCAAGCCAAATATTTGTTTCATGCTACTTTGGGATTTTGCCTTGGGTCATCATTTAGCAACAGAGGGCCAAGGGAAGTCTATAGACGACATATGTAACAAAATGTTCTACCTCTGCATGACATTTTACATAATCTTCAAATGAGGACTTCGTCCAATGACATCTTTCATTAGGATCCAATCAGACGTGTAAACAGAACCACTGAGAGAAGACATGCAGAGATGGAGAGAGAGAGAGAGTTTTGCCTGCTGACTCTTCTCTCTCTGTGCCCATTCCTTGAGGCCAGGCAGGCAGGCAGGCACCCCATGCTAGCTCCTTAATTGTCATGCAAAGGTAGTTTGCATTGGTTGGCGGCTTGCGGCTCTTTTCCCTGAACATTAACTCTGCAGTGTGTCCTGCCTGTCCGTTCCTCTTACCCTGTTATCAAATTAGGCAGCTGGACATCTAGTAAACGCACACCACGCCGTACTCACTCATTTCATTAACTTCACCAAAGGCATCTGCTTGCTGCTTCTGCCTGCCAAGCATACGCGGCCAAGATCATCCACTGTGAAACACAGGGATTGATTGGTGGGCTGAAATGTATTATTGCAGGTGAAAAACCATTGATTGCGTCATATCTCCAGAAAAAAAGAGAAAGACAATGTTGACAGTTTAACCCAGCGTGAGTCGAATACAACTAACCCGGTTCCAAGCAAGGTGGGAAATGAGCACCAGCCACTGTCAGCAGTATAATCTACCAACAACTTCGGGAGGTAACCAACTCATTTCAAGGTCCTATTCTATTCTAAACATATTTGGAAACCAGCAGTGACTGTGGCCAAAAAATCAGTTTCCTGTCCTGATCTCAACATAGGAAAGAAAAAATAAGCTCAGAATGAGGCGACGTCTCATCACTGGAGGGATCATACACTGCTCCTGGATATTATTTAGAAACTAAAGCAATACATCAAAGAGGCCTCACATTCTCCATTCACAACCAGTCTTCTTCTGCTGAACCATTCCAACAAAGCTGGAGCTCCCCTTTACTCAAACAGCTTGGGGGCATCCAGGTGTTTTTTCATAGATAAATACTGCATGCTGTCACCGAAGGTCTGCTGTTTACAAACTGGAGCCTTCAGTTGGAGGAGTATAATACTAAACTTCCTTGGTAACAAACAGGACAGCGAACTAACTTTTCTGCCCCCCAGCTACAGTAGCTGGTACACTAATATACTACACTCTCTCCTAGGCCTTTCCAATTATGGTTGGTCATCTGGTAAAGTGGCTTCTGGTAATTTCCTAACCATTATGCAGCTATTCACAAAAGCATCTGATCAATAGCTGAAACCTTCTTCAGCACAGGAACTGAACCGGCCTAAAATAGCCAGAAGGTCTGTGTTTTTTCATAGATAAATATCAACTGCTGTCATGGGGGAAGCCGTTGTTTACAGACTCTGGCTGGGAATCAGAGCAGCAGAATATTCTACCTCGATGAAGAATATTCTGTAACCGAACGATCCCCAAGCTAATGGTCCTCACTGAGTGCATTAATTAGATTACAGTAGGACAATCTCAGAGGGCAGCTGAGAATATATTAATCATTATATTGCAGACATATCCCATTCTCTTTAAAGACAGATGAATGTTGGAGAGCCGCCTCAGCTCTTCTCCAACATGTCTCTGAGAATCTACAGTAGTGGACATTGCTGGACAGGACAGGAGGAATCCACTTCACCCACTCCCTTCACAGGCTGTTCATAAGCTGTTCGTGGTCTAATGTGCAATGTTTCCTCTCCATTGTCATTGGGATGTACAGGCATTGATTTCTGCAGGTCATACTTCGGCTGCCTAAGGTGGGCTCCTGGCACATTTGGGTCACAAATCAATTCTGCCTGAGGCGCACGAATGATTGATGCATCTGAAAATCAGACTCAGTTTACGTTGCATGCCTATTTGGAAAGCTATACCATACCACAGACACACCATTTCCATGGGGACTAAACAATAAACAATCTACTCATACTGTAATAGAACAACTGATTAACATTGGACATGTTCAGTCAGGCCTGTAAAATGTGAGAACAGGAAGCGGACTCATAACCTGGGAAAGAAAGTGTTTTTGTTCACTGGCTACAAACCTCAAAATTCACAAGCCAATTTATTTTATTTAACCAATCAGCAGGGTTTTTAGAACACAATACAATACGACCGACAAATGACGGCTGATTACCTGCTAAACATTTTGCGGCTTCAGGTAATTTCCCACCCTGCTCATAACCATTCTCTTATCACGCTGGTAGAAAAAAAGAGCTTTGGACCTGAGAACTGACAAGGTCGTCTTGCAAAAGTAATAATTTAGAGTGCTGATTATAAACAGGGCATAATGATAGTAAACAGAATCATTGAGAAAATTGCATAGGCCGCAGAACAACATGGTTTGTGTTTTGAACCGTTTGCTGTTATATAGGGAAACTATTAAGAACACTTTCAAATAAGTGCAGCATTTGCATGAACCTGGATGGGATACCAGATGCTATGAGAGAACACTCCCGGGACCTGGGACTACTTCTGTATCATTTGATCAGAGCAGAAGAGGCTGAGCAGAGGGAAACATCGTGCAATAGGCATCTGTGAGTCACATTATGTTTTCCAATATGAAGCAGATAACTGACAGATACCGAGGCGCATCATTTAGGGTTTTTACTGTCCACTGGGAACCTCTCTTCACAGTGCTGGTTTCTTTTTCAGCTTATTTTCAATGGGAAACACATGCTGTTGTATTTATCCCAACAGCCCTGAGAACTTAGAATGTATTCAGCACTCAGAGCAGGTAGAAATATTTAAATGTTTAGCAAAAGTCTACTGGCCTTCAAACTGCGTTTCAATAGTTGCATAGCAACAGCAGGACCCACAACTAGTGCTTCGTTCTACCAAGCACCTGTTGGGCTCCTCTAGCTACGACAGAGAGCGTTCAAAACAATGCTTAAAATTAGCTGGGTCTGGTTTATTGTTATATAATACCAAAATGGTCAGGAGACACTTGGTCAGTTGAAAAATTGAAATGATCACATCTACATTTTGAGGCAGCAGTGATGCTCTCGTGTAGTTCTCAAGCTTTGTTCCCTGGCCCGTCAGTTTAGCTTTTATCGTCATGCAAGGCAACATTTGTTTCCTCCCCATTCTGTATCAGTACCTGGCATAGCATGGACCAGGTCTCCACACAGCACGATGAACCTGGGCCTGGGTCTGAGCTGGTTGATGGCCTCCACAGCCTGCTTGGTAAGCTCGACCTCCTCAGCCCATTCGTCTCCTCCTCCATCGCAGTCCCCGTCCTTCCAGGCCTTCATCAGTCCCAGCTGGGGGTCTGCAGCCTGGATGAAGCAGAACGGACCCGTCCATTCACGCTCCGCATCTGGAAGAGGAAAGACAAACTTTGACTTAGATGTTGTGTTAACAGAGATGAACCCCGTGGTTCCTGCTCAGCGTGAGACAGAGCTGAAAGTACAGAAGACCAATGTGATCAAACTCCAAACTCCTTTAAAGCTACACTGGGCAAATTCGCACATTTATTCTAGTCTTCATTATGCATATTCATAAACTAAACCAAATGTTTTATGCATTGCGTTGAGTGTTTATCCCATGACCTAATAAAGGATTTTTATACTACCCCAGAGTGCCTCGGACTCCTCGGTGTTGGAGTGCTTTTTTACTTGGATCTTCCTATTCACCACCACGACAGTTTGTACGCTGATTTTATTTATGATCCTATTCCTCCTTTCTCCTCGAAGACACACCTGAGTGGCTTGATGTTTTTACTCTGACCCAGGGCAGCACTCACTTTCCCTATTTTTTCAACTGTTTTATGCATTGTTTCTAGCTCTCTGATGTTTCTGTGATAGAAACAGTTAATCAAAGGTAACAAAACTTTATAATACCGTAATCAATAACTTCACTACACTTCTCATTTTTATGTCAGTATGTTTGCGCCTTTGCACAGAACTCTGCACATAGGTTGCAGCAATTTAAATGCATTACTGATTAAGTGGGTCCGTTAGTTATTTAGCTGAACCAGAAGGCGAAGCTCTCGATTTACCGGTCGATCTACGTTCCAACCCTCACCTATGGTCATGAGCTTTGGGTAGTGACCGAAAGAACGAGATCACGAATACAAGCGGCTGAAATGAGTTTCCTTCGCAGGGTGGCCGGGCTCAGCCTTAGAGATAGGGTGAGGAGCTCGGACATCCGGGAGGGACTCAGAGTAGAACCGCTGCTCCTCCACATCGAGAGGAGCCAGTTGAGGTGGTTCGGGCATCTGGTTAGGATGCCTCCCGGACGCCTCCCTGGGGAGGTATTTCGGGCATGTCCAACCGGGAGGAGACCTCGGGGTCGACCCAGGACACGCTGGAGGGACTACATCTCTCGGCTGGCCTGGGAACGCCTCGGGATTCCCCCGGAAGAGTGGTGTAGTCCCT
>CABFOS010023824.1:8672-18685 GCA_900660315.1 Diretmoides pauciradiatus | reverse complement strand
AAACCAATACAGTGTAAATACACGTAACAAGCAGGTTTACGTACTGGTTCACTGAGCAACATCTGCAACATCTAACGACGTGATGACGGTCCACACAATGCCAAATCTAACACTCCGCGGAGAGCCGATTCATCTAGGACTTGCATCTAGTTGTGTATGCGTGCATATATATGTGTAAAGGGAAGGGAGGTCATGGCACAGAAGGAGTGGTCAGGAAGGTGTGTGTGTGTGTGTGGGGGGGGTTATACTGGATTCCCTGCACCCTGTAGGGAAGGCCTAGCACACCAGGCGGCTACGACGAGTTAAAGTAAGAAGCACATCAGTACAGTATTAAGAAGGCAGGGTCTTCTCAGGGGGGAGAGCGGGGTCAACAAATGTAGTGCAGTCATGGTCTCTAGCTTTTTGTCGCCCTCTCCTTCCCCAATAGAAAACCATGGCTATTTGGAATGGGAAATAAAATTGCATTCAACAAAAAAAATTCACATTAGCAAGATATAAAAAAAATAAAATAAAAACACTTATGAAATCCACTGCGGGAAGGCGTTAGGATAGGCAAGGTGACATTATTGAGGATATTGTTTCAAGGCGGTCCTCCATGACACTGACATGACACCGTGGAAATAAAACGGAAATAAAACAAAAAACATGGTTTACACGTCTAGATCCTCTCATCCTCCATTAAGACTGACCCCGGGTTCTCTTGACGTCAAAGAGAGGGACCAGGGTTCAGCGGTCTAGATCCTCTCATCCTCCATTAAGACTGACCCCGGGTTCTCTTGACGTCAAGGAGAGGTACCAGGGTTCAGCGGTCTAGATCCTCTCATCCTCCCTTAGACTGACCCCGGGTTCTCCTGATATCAAGGAGGACCAGGGTTCAGCGGTCGTCCCAACGTGATGAAATGCTTTGCAGCACAGGGAGGGGCAGGGGCAGCTTAACACCATTACACATTATTACATCCAACTCTCCATTTGGCATTGTTCTCTTGGGACTACATCTTCAGTGTTACGAGTGGGTCACGTTAACTGGTCTTTACTCAAGACATCCACAACTTGGGCTTTATTATACAGGCGACCCCGTGGGTTGTGCAGAAAAACACGCAAACCGTTCTCCTGCCACCGTGTCCGTCCTACTGGTTCTATGATGTGGTGGTCGGGGGGTTAAGGCATTGGACAGTAGCGTAAAGAGGCTGTGATTGAATCGGCAAAGCACATCACACTATTGTCTCTGGTCACTCCAAAGCAACATCCCCCAGCTTCTACCGTTGTAAAACGTAGAGTCTGTGATCCACCGTCGAATGATTACAGTCGAAAACCGTTTCTACAACACCTACCCAAGTCCACCTCATTTTGGTCTGCTTTTGAATTGGTCTTACTTTTAGACTGCTCGATACAATTTCCTTCCCATGCGTTTTGACAGATTCTATAAATGCTCCAAAGTCATTCACTTTTCTGTCCATACATTCAGTGTGTATGTTTAAGAATCAGTAAGAAAATGGGTAGCAACGAAGAGATAAATAGCATAAATAGCATTTTTTTCAGCCAACCTACAAGTGTCCAGTTGTCACTCGTTGCAAAGCAAACGGGACCAAAACTGCATGAGTCAAAAAGACTGTAGTGTGTCTTGACACCGGCGTGGTAAAGGGGAGTGCTTTCACCAAGCAGCTTCAACAGAATCCATTGGAAAAACCAAGAGTCCACAGTGCAGGAGGCTTCTCTGGTCTTCTACTCTCTGGCCTGGCTCCTGGTGCCAGGTCGGACCTCTTTGGAGGAAAAAAAGTGCAGGGGCCTTATGGCAGATTGATGCTCGTGTGCCTGTATGGAGAGCTAGGCAGTTGCACTCTTGGTTCCTCGTGTTCGGGTTTACATTCAGTCCCACGTCAGGAATGACAAAAGGGCTTTGTGCCAAAATGAGTTAGCAAACTTAACAAGGGGGCAAACCACACTCCGTTGGTACTTTGACAGGGGAAACTTGAGCATGTTTTGTGAGTGCAAGAAAGGGCAAAGTAAATCAGTTTGCAACGGCTAAGGTTGAAGGTGGCTAGATTCCAGAGGAAAAACGTGTCTCTTCCTTTGCAATTCCACAGAAAAGAAACGGGAGAAAAGAGACGACAGGACAGCAAAAAGAGAAATACAAACACTAGGCAAACGTCTCTCGGGGAAAAGAACCCCCCACCCACACCATTTTTCTCTGCATAATCCCAACATGAAGAAATCCAATCTGGCCATTTGGCCTGCACAACGTTTCCACGCATTTTTGGAGAGAAAAAACAAAACAACTATAGGACTCCCATCAACAGACACATGTATCTTGTTTACACCACAACAACCGTTTCTTGTTTCCCCCCCTGTGAAGAATTCAATTAAAAATCTTTCAGGTGTTCTCCCTTTTCCTCTGTATGGGACTGTAATGATTTCTGAAATCATAATCAACTGAGCCGGACACTTGAAGCGCTTCGGGCCGATGGGTAGCATCGATGGATCATTTGTGTCGTGGCGTGTTCTTCTTCCGTTTTCGCTTGAAGAAGCAGCAGCACCTGCAGACAGAGGAAACAGTTAGCTCCATATGCAGATGAGATGAAACAAGCTAACAATAGGGGGTTGCTTAGATGAACGCGAAAGAAATGTTTATGGAGTCAAAATATTGACAATTGCAGTTGGCAAAGGTGTGATTAGTCAAATATCAGCACCAAGGTCAAGATGGATGCATTGCCCTCCACCCAGGTTTTAGTGTGCTCATTCATCTCCCACCAGTTTTGAGCCGTCATCATGTACAGTAAATGGCGGAGGGGGCTCGACTACTGACTGCTGCAGTAACTAAATATGGAGCGGTGCACACAAAGAGCACAGGACACGGTCAATAAAAACAGAGACAGGAAAACAGCTGTAGACCAAGACACAGGACAGCGACCGGGTAACCTTAGATCAATTCACCAAGAGAGAATAACGGTGAGCCATGCAACAAGACTAACACTTGTACAGTTCTAAGTGTTTTGATTTGAAGGAGTGATGTGCCTTAGAAATATCAAGTGGGCCTTCAATGAACAGAGTCAAGGTTTAAAGTCAGATAACTTCTTCTTTCTCTGCTGAGGTGACACCTGCTAAGCGCAAAGACTTGTATTTTATTGCACATTATTGCTTGCATGAAAGCCGTGTTTGTCAGTCGTGTTCCCAACGCTATCAGCTTGTTGACGTGCAATCTCGGAACCCGCGGTCTATTATCGGTAATAGACACTGTGTCTGGGTCCGAAGAACGACTTCCTCTTCCGAGCGCGGGGCATTTAGTTTGTAGTTTTTACGGTCATTTTTTATATCAAACTTGCCGGCAAGCAAGCTAACAGATCGCGTTTGTCAAGCAAATACCTTAAATAAAGCAATCGGACAGAAAAATGAAGTCGTTATCCGCGGGTCGTTTTACAGTCCGATTGCTTTGTTTAAGGCATTTGCTTGACAAACGCGATGTGTTAGCTTGCTTACCGACAGGGTATGGCAAAAGTTAAGATATAAAAAATAACAGAAAAAAACTAAAAACTAAATGACCGACGCCTGGAAAAGGAAGTTGTTATCTTGTTATCCTGGCTAGACCGGATAACCCAAAACTAGTGGAAGTTGCTCCCAGAGGCTCGGGCGGTCGTCAGACCAATTGAGCCTCTGGGTTCCGAGATTGATTGACTGAGACTGTGGTGAAAAAATGCCAAAAAGGGCATTTATTTAATGACGCAAAGCCTAGAGACTCGAGACTCATAATACACTAACTGATCTTAAGTCAGCCAAGTGGATTGGATGGGTGGGTACATTATATGGCACTATGGTACCAGTGAGAGTTCATCTAGAATTTGGAAGCAACAACTCCACTGGGCCCAGACTAGGCTGGTCCACTCCCTGTCCCATGAGTCTGATGTAGACTAGCAGAGAGGGACTCACCACAGGTTGAGCATTTTCACGCAGCTACAGAAGAGAGAAGAAAGAGTGTAAAGAGAAAAGATAGATTAATACAGCAAGACCAAGATGATGGGACTGACCTCATGCCACACATACATGCACACATACACACCAACAGGACACACAGCTGGACACAGAGAGGGAGAGTCCCATAGGTTTCAGAAGGACAGATTGAGGAACAGCTCCTTCCTGTGTTAAAGGCAGGGTAGGTAATCCTGTTCAGAAACACTTTTTGTTATATTTGTTGAATTTCTCTGGACATCCCGATAGCGATCAATAATAGAGCTCTGACACTAAAATGAAAAAATCCGGTGTCTCTAGTGGGAGCAGAACGGTAATACCTGAATCCAATCATTTTATTCAGACTGAATGAAATGATTGGATGAACTACCTGTCTGTCTGCCTACCATGAAATGATTGGACGGACTACCTGTCTGCCTACCATGAAATGATTGGATGGACTACCTGTCTGTCTACCTACCATGAAATGATTGGATGAACTACCTGTCTGTCTACCTACCATGAAATGATTGGATGGACTACCTGTCTGTCTACCTACCTACCTAGTAGTAGTGAGTGTTTGTGTTTTGGAGGAGGGGCTTTGGAGGGGGCTGAAGGGACGGGTGGCGTTATTTTTCAAACTTACCTACCCTACTTTTAAGGCCAAACGCCGGCGGCGGTGTTTGACGCTTTAGCGGACTTCGGTTGCCTTGATTTGATTTGATTATGTGACTCTACAAGGGTCTTTTCAGATTTCATTGACCTCAATGGAAGTGTAATCAACAGAATAAATCAGCTAGAGCAGCATGAAGCACTTCAACAGTGCGTTATAGCATGGCTTCACTGATGGAAACCAGGTTCAGAGTAGAGCTTGCTTCAGCCTCCACGGCTTGGAAACAAGCATCCACACAGCTTGTGTAATTTCTGTTTATCTGACTGCCAAACCATGTAAACAAGATGAAAGAAAAAGAAAAAAAATACGCATGGTGCTATTTTACTGTGGAAACATTGTTTTCTCTCCATATGCAAAACATTAAATAGTGTCAGCGGCGTGATCTGCATCTATCGCTGCATGTTCTCATATCAAGCATCAACTTGATTGTAAAGGTATCAAAGAGCACGCCAATCATCATATCAAACAACCACGTGAATGGAGGAAGCCGGAGACAGGCCTATCATCTAGGCAGGAATAGAAACAGGCGCAGACTGAATGAATCTCATACCCCTTTCAGACCAAGCTCTGACCATTTTGTGTATGAAAGGATTAACCCGGGTTGTCCGACCCCGCTTGGCGACCCGGGTCGAGAAGTGGGTCGGACACAGGTTGATTTCAATGTGAATTTGCAGCACCTGGGTTGCTAACAACCGGGGCGGGACAAATTAATCTATTGGTTATGAATTGAACTGATACGGGACGTGCTTTGTTCTGTGTTCTTGAGAATCAATTTAGTGCAAATCTATGGGAGAGACATATTAAAACAGGGCAATTTGTATGAGATAGAGGGATCCTCCTGCTCCGCCTGGGACACACAGGAGGCGGAAGCGCCGCAAAGCATCAATTCTGGCGCATGCAGGAGCTTGGTTGTTGACACCAGAATCGTATTTCTGAGCGGCGGTTACACACGAATCCTCTCTCTCCCGGGTCGTCACCCGGGTCCTATCTGAATTATCATGACCAGGGATTAACCCGTGTTGACTGGCTTGGTTTGAATTGACAAAAGCAGAGTTGAACACGGGTCATATAACTCTGGTCCAACCCTGGTCGTTGGTCTGAAAGTGGTATTAGAGAGCAGAAGGGGATAATGTTTAACAGTGCAGAGTGTGTACTCAGCACTGGCATTCAGGCATGTTGCTCAACTAGCAGTCATTTCAAATCAGAAAAAAATATTTCTTGAAACCTTAATTCTAACATGCGGCATACCAAAATGTTAAATTTGTTATTAACACTTTCAGGCTGAAAGGTGAGACACCAGCGGCTGCCAGTACAGCCAATGTTGGTGGTTGACTGCTTAGGCACTCCTATGACAACTCGGATTAGCACCAACAAGTTTGGTATTGGGTTTTTAGTGTCTTTAAAGAAAAAGACAGATTGAAAGATTGGCATAGGGACAGGTAGCAGTCGAGACCAAAAACCACACAGCCAAACAGTAGACAGGAAGGACAGGAGCAGGATGAGAGCTGCCACAACTCCACAGCACAGCAGAAGAGAGAGAGAGAGAGAGAGAGAGAGAGAGAGAGAGGGAGAGGGAGAGGGAGAGGGAGAGGGAGAGGGAGAGAGAGGTGGCGGGGGATGCTTGACACATACTTTGCCTCATCGACCACTTCCACTTCTGCCTGAGCTGTAATTGGTGCGTTGGAATGGGCTGGGTCATCTGCATTCAGCTCCCCATTGGTGGAGCTGACCACCTGTGGCACAGAGAGGCATTACTTCAGACAGACCCACTCATGTTTATTTCAGTCCACGAAAGGGTTTCTAGTTCACATGTTGGCCTGGAACAATCTGAAAGAAAATTACTGTACTTGTCCTAGAAAGTTTCTGGTGAAAATGGCTGGATCCGTTTCTAGTTCTGTGTTACTAACTGTAGTGGAATTTATACCTTAATGTGCTTTATCATTCTAAATGTGTGTTACACTTGTTTACATTTAAGACTATACATCCCTCAATGCATTGTATTATTTATAACTGTAAACTATGATATGTTATATATCTTGTTTTATTTGTAGTTTAGTTAAGTGATAAGCTGTATGTCTGCCTTTCACCTGTGTTGACCTCACTTCCGGGTCATTGGGTCCTATATAAGAGATCGCACACCTGGAAAGAGTTAGAGATGCATAGCGGAGTGGTCTGTATAGATAGATACTTTATTGATCCCCGTGGGGAAATTGCAGAAGAATTGCAGTTCTAATACATTTCAACACTGGTTAACTTAAAGTGTAGACTACTTTTTGAATTTCTACCACATTACCACTTGTGGACCTGAATACATGGTCCGTGATGTAAATACTGCGAGACTGGTCTCCACAATGTACAGTACTGTGCAAAAGTCAGAGACCATTTAGTTGATTTCATTTCCAGTCAAAACACCAATTACATTTTTTTTCATATTTAACAAAGAATTACACCAAAGCCTCCACAACTCAACATAATGTCAGAGGTTTCAGTATTTAGTGAGTCCGCCCTTTGCCTTCATTTCAGCTTCCACTCTTTTTAAGAGACTTTGCTTTGAGGTTTTCCAAAGAAATCTACAGGGATATTTTTTCCATGCTTCTTGTAAACACTTCCAAAGTTCAGTCTTAGAAGTTGGTTGCATTTTCAGCTTCTCACAATCCAAGTAATCCCAATCCCAGTGATGTTGAAGGTCTGAGCTTTGGGGAGGCCAGTCCGTTGTTCTTCTGCGTTTGATAAGTACGTCTTGATCTTCTCAGCTGTGTGCTTGGGTTCGTTATCTTGCTGTAGAACGAATTTGTTTCAAATGTCAATCAAACGTTTTGCAGCGGGTATTGTGTGATGTATTAAGATCAGTATTCATGATGCCTTCAATCAAAAACAAAACCACCAACTCGAGATGTTGTTATACATCCCCAAACTTGCACTGATCCTCCACCATGCTTGACTGATTGTTGTAGACATGGTTCAGAGTCTTTCATTGCTTCAGGTACATACTGCTTTCTGATAATGTAGACTCATCCATCTATAAAACCTCCACATCTCAGGTATGCAGCTTCTGTTGTCCATTTCCTTTCCTCAGTACAGTCGTCCCTCACTATAACGTGGTTCACCTTTTGCGGCCTCGCTGTTTCGCGGATTTTTTTAGTGTAATTTTGCATGCTTTTTTTACAGTGTACAGTATGAACGCGCATTGTGTTCGGCGTCCTGATTGGCTAAGGGAGAACTGCACATGTGTTCTGCCTCCTAAGGGAGTACAGAATGCGTTTGGCTAGCCAGATTTACATAAATGTTCAATCGCTAGCAGTGTGACTCTGAAGTGCTGTATGTTTGCAAGCTTTCTACCCGAAAAAACCTATAATGTCGATGAAACGAACTGCAAAGAAAAAGGCACCTACACCAAGGCCTTCAGAGGAAAAAGACGTTACAGCGGAGCAGCGCCAGGACAAAGAGGCACCGTCAGAGGAACTGTGAAATACGCGGGAGTTACTGGTCATAATTTCTTATGTGTCAAACCTCGTAGATTGATCATTAAAATTAAATTTGTAAAAAAATTTTGGGCTTGAAAACAGGTTTTGATCTTTGGTTTCATTTACTAATACAGTATTGTACTTATTTTTTAAATCTGCGAAAGTTTGAACTTTGAGAGTGTTTAAATAAGAGAGAAATGTGAGAAAATGTTAATGCCTGTCTGAGAGAAGTGTATAAAAGTGTGTGTGTAACCCAGGTTTCAGATATGTGTCTAAATTTATGCATAAAAAAGAGAACTGGATCATTAAAAACTAAAGTCAAACTGCTTTAAATACACTAGAGGTCAATTCGTGGTGATAAATACTTTTTCTTAAAAGCAACAATACATAGAAGGTTCATGGAAGTGATACTTATGCTTCAAAAGGTTGAAATCTGAAGCTATTCTGTTTAAAAAGTGTCCAAACTATTTTATGTATGTGGCTAAAAAGGGATTTTGACAAATCCCTTTAAGAACACTCACAAGTATAAAAAGGTACTGCCCCTTTAAGACTCTCTCTCTCATCGGCTGCACTGTGCGTCTCACGTCGAGAGTGAACAGACTGAGAACTGATTTCAGCTTTTTATTGCTTTATTCTTAACAGTTTAAGTGGTATTCTTTCATAACCTAAGTCTTATAAGTCTAAGCAAGTTTGGGAATGTTGGATCCACAAAGAACGAGTTTGGTAGCTTTTATTTAGCTGCAGAGAAACAACAAAACTCAACGGAAGAAAAACAAGATGGAGCCCCCCATGCGGCTGCTGTTAGCAAGGAGCTAGCAGCACAAACCAACATGATATCAGATGGCGAGCCACGGAGACTAATCTACTGAATCATCTTGACCCACGTTCTACATCAGCATTGTGGTAGGATTGAGGATACAATCCTCATTCACGGAAATACAGTACAAGCTAATACTAAGCTCAACTTGTTCTCAACTCATATACTCATACTTGGATATATTGGATTACTTTTTCTTTTTCTGAACTGAACTGCTAACTGCATTCTGAACCGTATCTTTGATCTGAACTGAATTCAATATAAGGGCAACACTTTTTTTGAACACTCTGAACAGTATTTTTGATCTTGGACTGAACACTGGTTTTGCTCATTCACTGAGTTGAACAGGCCTGAAAAGGGAAAGAAAATACATTTTGTAAGAGATAGTATTTCATCTGAAAAGGTTGATATTGAACATTTGCACTATTTTTGATTGATTGATCTTTTGTATTTTTGATATTTTATTTGTACTTTTTGGATAAAGGTTTAACTTTTAAAAAGGTTATTTCACTTTAAAGGGTAGTTTAAAGGTACTCACCTGACCCATTGAAAGTAATATTTTTTTGATTTATACTCACCTCATCTTTTTCTAAAAAGATATTTTTATTTATTTGATACTTGCCTGCATTTTGATACCTGCATTTACCTGCAAAGGAAAATATTTTTGGTTAAAATAAGGGATATTTTTGAAGATTAATTAATTGGTTACCTGAACAAGGGAATTCCATTTCATTTTTGATGTGTACTTTACTGGTTACCTGAGAAAGGGAATTTATTTAATTTAAAGTATACATTATAACTTACCTGGATACCTGTGGAAAGAAAAGGTTAAAGGTTACCTACCTGTTACCTAACTTACCTGGATACCTGTGAAGAAAAAGGGTAAAGGTTACCTACCTGTTTACCTAAAAAAGAAGAGTTAACTCATAAAGACAGGAAACTAGCTAATTCATTAATGGTACTCACCTGTTAAAATTGGCTATTAAATAAATAAATACCTGACCGGTCATAGAACAAAAACATTGGTTAATTTAACTAAATAAACTTTGAGTTAATAAACTAAAAAGAAACTATATCTAAACCTAAAATTCTACTCTAAAAAAGAAAAGGGTTAAAACAA
>CABFOS010023813.1:11889-23258 GCA_900660315.1 Diretmoides pauciradiatus | reverse complement strand
TCCTCCCTACCCCCTCCAGCCTCCACTGACTGTTTAGTGATCTTAATGAGCTGAGAGGGAGAGAGAAGGCAGGGAGAGGTGTGACTGCTTGTTAACACTGAGCTTGATGTGGTTCAGTCTTCAGCCAGAGGTCCCCTGTCCTGTGGTCCCTCCAGTCAGTGAGTCCCTTGGGCACTGTAAGGGGCCCCACATTGGAGCCATTAGGGGCCTGCCAGGCTGGCGGCTCCGTCCCCTGAGGAGATCCCAGCTCACCTCCTTTACAGTAATTGGACCTGTTATGTAATGAGAGAGGAGACCCAGACACCTCACACTCTGCAGAATTACACCTCCTAGAACAACACTAAGGCTAAAGAACCACGGGGCTCTCTACTCTTAATCGCCATCAGTCTTTTATGTATGGCTTCATGTATGCAGACTGTGTCCTGAGCAGGGCAGCAGGGCTTTGCGGTCAATGAATGAGACCAGCTCCATCTGTTAACTTAAGAGCGGTCTAGATTATGGAGATTTTGGAGTCTAGCCCTCAAAGGGAAGTACACATAAACACACGTGTTTCCAGTGATGAAAGAAGCCAAGTTGTGTTTGTAGAAATGTTTTGTGCGTATGTCTTGTGCACTGTCTGCCATCCTATGTTATCTGATACCAGTACGCTGTCTGTGCTTTCAGGGCATATGAGGTTTGTTTATTCAGTGACATAGTTTATTTGACTCTGTAAGGCCACTGCCACTCATTAACACCATTCACAGTTTCAGGTTACTTGCTTGATCTCTGAAGGTCAAGTGCAATCACGCCATAAGCTCCAAAAGTTCTTGTTAATAGAAACTATATCAAGTTTAGTTGTAATCAAACACCAGACTTATTATTAACTTAGAAAGTATAATATGCATAAATTGATACAATTTATTACTATCATTATGTGTCACAGTTTCCCTTCTTGTACAACTTGCATAGACTTGCACTGGTTCACATGAACTAAGCAGAAG
Organism: Diretmoides pauciradiatus; assembly: GCA_900660315.1. Classification (NCBI taxonomy): domain Eukaryota; kingdom Metazoa; phylum Chordata; class Actinopteri; order Trachichthyiformes; family Diretmidae; genus Diretmoides; species Diretmoides pauciradiatus. The sequence continues at coordinate 22,278 of CABFOS010023813.1, read as the reverse complement.
CAACATACTTTGTGCACATGCGTTACAGTGCAGTTCTATCATTTTATATCAATGCTTTGGAATGACTCTACGGATGTAAATAGGGGAACTAAAAAGTAGGGGGAAGGTTCAAAGCCCTGTGTATCCTGCAGTAAAGCCCTTGGAGATTGTTGCTCCCGCACATTTGAGGTTCCTCTTCAAAGCCACAGAGCTTTACCAGCACGAGAGCAGCACGAGACAGGGCCGGGGGCTTCCCTCATAGCTCTCCGTCTGTCTCGGCCTTTATCGTCTAACCAGCATACCAAGAGAGGCTGCAGAGTACACAGTTCTCAGCCCACTTCCTCGACAGGATACGAGGCCACGCTTTTATGTGAGAAGACTGTCTAGGGAAAAATAAGGGAGCAACAGAAAAAAAGTGGCCACTAAAGTGGGCTGAAGACTTGAGATGAATGAGATGCATCCAAATGAAACCTCATCCCTCAGAAGTTGTGAATGAGGCATTTTAAAACACGGCAAGATAAGGGGAGATTATCAGCTGTGATTTGGGGTCACCTTTGTATCATTGGGTTTCAAAGGGCTGTCTTGTGGTTTGAGCTGTGATGGAAGAGGTGAGCTGCCTTCCTCCCCCCCTCCCCCATATGTACCATACACTGTAATGAATTCAAGACTGCTGGCCAGAAACTCAGATAGAAATCAGGGCAGGTAGTATGAAGTACTACTGCATGCGGCCATGCTCATTTGACTTCATATTTAAGTAGCAGCCCATTTTTCATGTCAGGGAAAAACTCCCACTGCACTTTGTTGAACTCCGTTTCAGACCATGGTGAGCTTAGTCCAGCACAAGTTCTTTCCTCAGTGGTGGTAAATAGACCATGGCAATGTACAAATCATTCTAAATGGGGAATTGACACACACACACACACACACACACACACACACACACACACACACACACACAGTGAAATGCATAGGTTTAAAACAAGGCCAGAGGGGGAAATTAGTAAGACACATACTTACTGCCAGAGTTCAGTGGGAATCCTTTTAAATAGTCAGAGAACATTTCTCAATATAATAGTAATTAAGAAATGCTTAGAATCAATGAGAACATTAGTGCTTGATTACTTTAGATTAAGCATCTAAATTATGGCTGCATCATTCCCTCCATGTGTTTTCAATGTGACAAAGTCAAGTACGGCTTACACGCCATCCAGCGCGCACAAACAGATTGAATAACAATTTTTAATGTCTGCAGATCTTTGTTTCAGTTTATTTACAGTAAACATGTGGCGAACACTCAATATTGAAATTCATACATATTCACATATGTTTCTCAACTGTTACGCACTAACAGTGGAACATGAGGCACAATGACCAAAACGTGATCAAAGCCAATTGTGCAAAAATACGGGAAGATTTTCTGCTTTTCACTCAGACTGAAATTCTATATGTTATTGTTTTTTTTGCAGAACACGTCACACAATTCTACACGTTACATCTACACTAAAATCTCCTGTGTTCACACAGTGTTCACATTGCCATTCAAAATGCTGAAAGTAAATTACCAATTGGCCACAATGATGAATCACAAGTACAAACACTAGTTGCTAAAATGTTCTCCTGTTTTGGAGATGAGTGGATGGCAACAATGCAAAGACAGGTAGAGGAAGAGGAAGGGTCAGAGGAGGAGGAGGGGGGGGTGTCAGCATCCAGGGTGGATCCGTCATGCCAGGCCATACTTCTCCCTCTGCTTAGCCAGGGAGAACATTGCCCGTGATGTGGACGAGATCCTGTGGTCAGACAAGGATACAGTAGTCCTATTTTCAATATTTTCTTACATAACAATAATAACATGATAATCTGTCAAACAAGAGTACTTGTACATATGTAAGTAGTAACCACAGAAAATGAAGATGTAGACATAGTAGAAGCCTACTGATAATTAAGGTATTCATAGGAGTTTTGTTCCCATTGAACAAATCAGTGTGCGTTTTTTCTTATGATGGCATGTGTGTGCCATTTGGACACAAAATTCAATTTTGAGAAGACATAACATGGCTTTGTATACATTGATTCCTTTTGCAAGAGTTTAATAATTTTGTATACTGTGTCTTTGTTTTGTTTTTAAAGTTTTGAGAAAATGAGGTACAGTTACACAAAATGTGTGGAAACAATTGAGAAAAACTGTATTATTCCTTGTTTGTCAGTGGTAAGCCACACTAATTCAGATCTGTCAGTAGAGTACCAGCTAAATGTGGTTGTGGTGGTGGTGGTGTGCCAGCCAAGTTAATCTACACTGGATATAATTTACATAGTCAGACTCGTCTTTTCATTGATCTGCATATAGTAGACCTGTGACAGCTAAAGGTACAAGGTATTATGACCCTGATGAAGATGTGCAGCCATCAAAGAGAAAGAGTGGACTCACCTATATTGTGTCTCACCAAATGAATATGGACCCTATCCAAAATATTGATGCTTAAATTGCAGCTGCTCAAGTGTCGTTCTCTCGATGAGTTCAATACTGGTTAATTTGACTGAGGAACTCGTTTGATTTGTGATACTATTTCATTGGAACTCCTTTGCTCCCACTCCAAGTCTAACAGCGACAAGACTTCCATGTGTAAGGAATTATATTTTGACAGCAGTTCCAGTAATATCTACCATAGTTGTATGCACTTGTTATGGAAAAAGTGAGCTTTGCTTTGTGTTGCTTTGGACAGTGGATGATCTATTTATAGAAAAATGGGTGGTTTTTCTACTTCGGTCATTTCAGTCCACTCATTGAATGTATTAGTAGTAACATTGTTACAGTATAACACTGTCGTTGCTTCGCTGGGCAATAGAAATGTACCCAAGCTCTTCAAGTGTAAGAACAAAGATGATACAGCAAAAAAAGCCCAAATGGCAGATATTTATTATATCATGAGAAACAACACTGACTCTAGATGAGTATGATTTACTACATACTAATTATTCATTGTTATGGACTAATTATGCCTCTGAACACTTTGACAAAAGAGAAAACCTGACTTGTGGTTTTTCTTAAGGGGGAAAAGCTAATTGCTCCATTGTTTGGAATCTGAAAAATCTTTCCATGACAGACATGTTTTTCCATACAACATGTTTTCCACTGCTGGAAATACAAATTCAACCCAAACTGTTAATCTGGTTACATTATTGAGTGATTTCAATATGAGCTTGTCATCGTCACATAAAAATACTAGAGAGGAAGTGGTGATTTGATGTAGAGTCAAAAGGTGAGATTTATTTGACTGTAAGTGGAACAGAAATGCCTTCCATAATGTCTGGTAACATTAGACTTGAATTTTATGACACAATTAAGAAACTGATACTCATGGGTAAAGGGTTTGCTAAGTTAAAGGCAGGTAGTGTTGTTTAGAAGCACTTTTTGTACTATTTGTTGAATTTCTCGGTACATCCCAATAGCAATCAATAAATCATATCAGTGTAGTGTATATCAAGTGCTCTGACAATAAAAAGAAAAAAAATCTGGTATCTGTAGCTGGCGCAGGACTGTAATAACTCCATCCAATCATGACTGGACAAACTACCTGTCTGTCTACCTCCCTACTGTACCTACAGTAGTAGTGCACATCCACACATTTCGGGGGAGGGGCTTTGGAGGCGGGGCTGAAGGGAGGGGTGGGGGTATTTGTCCAAATCTGGCTTGCTGTTGCCTGTTTCTCAAAACTTACCATTACCTTTAACCTGGAATGAACCAGTCAGTCACATTCACTAGTCAAATACCAGAAGCAAAGATAAAATAACAGTATTAACCATATCATATCTTTCACATTGCATTCACAGATGTAAACCAAAGTCAGAATTAACTGACTTTGGTCTACATCTGTGAATTCAGGAGGAAAACTTGGTCCCAATCATACAAAAGAGTCCTAATAACTAAGCTCTTCATGATTACACCAATGATCAAATTTGGAAATGACTTTACTGAGGACAGTTTCCTGGTACCCAGCGTGATTTTACCATACAAGGTTGTTCGAAACTAGTAGGTAATAACTGGTAGTTCTGCAATTAAATCAAGCTCATTTTAATGTAAATCAATGTGATGTATCAAAGAAAGTTTTTTTTATCACTTGATGACATCCCAGGTAAGAGTCTCTCAGGTTTCTAGATGGGTTGAGAACTGTTCACCCAATTGATGTAAGAGTCTGATGTAATTTCCAATTCTGTGATTTCAGTTTTTGCACATTTTCTCCTCTACAGGTCTATCCATGTAGCAATGACAAGGAGTGCAGTATGGGCAGCTACTGCCACAGCCCACAACAGGCCCCCTCTCGCTGCCTCACTTGCCGCAGGAGGAAGAAGCGCTGCCATCGAGATGCCATGTGCTGCCCCGGGAACCGCTGCAGTAACTGTACGTTGATAGTCGAGGAATTCACACTTTTTACATGCCAATGTCAATTGCAGTCCATTCTGACCAGAGGGGTCGATTGAACACTTTAATTTCCGGTCATATATGCTGGAAATAGTAGAATGCTTCATGTCCACTGAAACATAGTATCTAGGCCAGAGACCTGGGGAAAGAGCCGTTACATTTAAATAATGTTGAACACATGATTTCAGAGAGACTATAATCCTGAGCTATAGTAGGACTGTATTAAGTTGACACCCATGGGTCAGGAATCAATGGTCTCATTTTGACGTGTTGTTTGAGGAATGAACTGTGTAAATGGTATGCATGTGTATATGTGTGTGGATTCTACGCTGTGCAGAAGCTGTGCATAACTCAAACTGAAGTTTTTCCAAACAGATGTATTGCTTAATCAGCTTCAAAAAATCATTTATCTAACTGAATATGATGGCTTGGGTATGATTTGGAGAGAGAAAAAGCTGATAAATAGCTAACAGGAGGCTGCTGCCAATGTCTCAAACAATAGAGCATTCACATTTGTTGGACGTCTTGAAAAGGTGTCCCAGTTAGTGATCACTAAGACAGTCCACTTGAACTTGTCCTAATGCTGGCCATTAGGTTGGATGGGGTGTTCTGGGGTAGGAAGGGTCTTTTCAGTAATGTGTAACTTGACATGTGACACATTTCTCTCTTCCATCCATCTCCAGATATTTGTGTCCCCATCTCTGAGAGTGTGCTCTCACCTCATATCTCAGCTTTGGATGAACACAATAAGCTCTCCACCAAGGACCACAGCTGGAAGAAGGGCGGGAAAGCACATGCTAAGCATTCTCTCAAAGGTAAGCTCTGGCTGCAGATCTATACCTTCTGATGCTTTTTTTGAAAACTATGTTTGCTAGAAAGACCCATCGATCTCCAGCTGACCCATAACACCATCTCTGTTGGCTTTTCTTGGTTTGTGTTTGCTATCTTCCTAACTGAAAGTGGTCTGGATGGCTGAATCCCTGCATTCTGTTATTCACTGTCTGCATGTCCTACAGAGTTAATGGGGGAAGCCAGTCCACAAACTATGCTGATAATTACCCCTCTGCTCATATATCAGTGTCTCCGAGCCCTAGGCACAGCATGGGGACTCTAGACGAAACCACAATGCCCCTGCTGTTTCTGCACCTACATAAAACAGCCGTACAAACACTTTCATTGACAGCACGCGTTGTGTGATACACAGTGAAAACCACAGAATGTAGGTTTGGCGCGATACATGCTAATAACTCACTGAGCCCCCTGCTTGGCATTCATTTGACCTGATTCAAGTGAATGTAAAGGGCTATCCATTAAGCAATACCTTTAATGAGACACTTAAATGACTAAACTATGCACTCTCGAGACAACATAGACTGCAATTCTGAGATCAGTATGAAAAAAGGCAGCGTTACCATGAATTGCTATAAATAAAGCGATTTTATGTAAAGGCCATTTACTTTTATTTGTGGCTACTCCCTCTCCTCAAAATGTTATTACATTATAATGGCCTTATGCAAGTTAATGCTTGAGGAAAAGAGAATCAGTGGTGTTAAGGCACCGTAAATACCGATGGTTGGAACTTCATACTGAAATGGCTAATCAAGAAAGTGTGGAGGATACAGGATGACTTGCTGGCTTACATGTTGCAGCACCTCTGGCAAGAAGTAATGTGCTTTCACAAGCGTTCCACAGAAAATGTGCATGACTAAATAACATGTCCAATAAATATTTGTTGTGCTAATTACACATGTGAAATACTAATACAAACCTTCTGCCAAGAATATCAGGTTCCAACCAAATGGGATAATTTGGTTAATAAATCAGGAAATTGTTTGGTTCAATTATATGGAGGTCTTAAAGCCTTTCCATGTCACTAACATGGCCACATAATGCAATTTGAGTTGAAACAAGAAGAAAGGGTTGCATGACCGTGTTCGCATGGGAGACGTAAGAGCATAATGAACAATAATTGCACATTTCCTTTGCTAAAGCACTATACAATAAACTGCAAGGTCAAGATGCTGGATGATGTATTGCTTAATACTGACCTTTGTTTTTCTTTTTCTCTGATAAGAAATTCCTTTATATTCCTCCAAGTCTAATATAAATACAGATTTGATATATTGTATAGAGAGCCACACTATTGTTTATTGTGTTTTGTTAATTACTAGTTCACCGCTGATTTGTAGTTGACCACCCCTGTTCCTCCTCTTCCCCTGACAGGCCATGAAGGTGACCCTTGCCTGCGTTCATCTGACTGCTCTGAGGGCTACTGCTGTGCCCGCCACTTCTGGACCAAGATCTGCAAGCCGGTACTGAGGCAGGGAGAGGTGTGCACCAAGCAGAGGAAGAAGGGCGCTCACGGCCTGGAGATCTTCCAGCGCTGTGACTGCGCCAAGGGCCTCTCCTGCAAGGTGTGGAAAGACGCCACCTCCTCCTCCAAGTCCAGGCTCCACATGTGCCAGAAGATCTAAAGGGGAGGCAGCTGCTGTCGGCATAGAGGCCTCTGTCTCCATCTGCCAGGGAAAGTTTTTTTAAGGATGGATTGTGGCTGTATTGAAAAGGAGTAAAAGACAGAGACTAACAAAAGACAGAATGGACTATGTTGGTTTATGCTCGTGAAGAGGGAAAGGGAATGCTTTAATGTGTTTGCTGTGAGTGGTCCACACCCCTCACTGCTTTCTGAGATCATTGAGTTCACAGTGCTTTAGTTCACAGATATCACCCTCCAGGGAGCCACAAAGTTAGTGAGTAGACCTTGTGTTAGGCATGGACCTTTTCCAGATCGAGGCAATAGACATAGCAAACCTTCATCATGCTTCATCTTATGCGTATCATCAATAAGACAGATATACCTATGTCTCAACTCTGCCTGAATCAATTGTTCAGGAATACAAGAATACCCATACCTACTATATATTGACCATATCATGCTGTTGCATAAATCCTACACAGTTGTACACACTGCAGACCATGACTTATGTATTAGTATCCTGTGACTTTTAATGTGATACATAATACTTGTATACCAAAGAACAAATGAACATTTACAATACAATGATGCGTTTCATCTGGGACATTAGCACCACAGCCAATCTTTAGTCACAGGAAGAGAGATGAAATATTGTGTCCATTGTGAAAATCTCTTTTAATCTTTCAAATACAGCTGTGAACGGTTGTGTGGATAAAACTGTTCACTCTCTCTGAGATGGTGAGGGAGTCCGTACTCTGCCGGTTCTGATACCAGACTGAGAAGGGTTCTGCTTTTCAAATCATGTCCATGTATAATGGAATGGGAGTCAAACATGATTCAAGGATACAGTGGAAGTGCAATTCTTTCCACTTATACAGCCAGTAAAAATGGAGACTTGAGAATATTGATTATAACTAAAGCTGAATATAACCATTGTTTTCAATAACCATTGCAATTTGAATCTGTATTTTGTTGATGGCTTCAAATTTTAAATATGACTGCGTACTTTCCTCTTGTGAAATACTGTGCAGTTCTGTGTTGTGCTGGACGTGAAGCGACGCCTGCTAATTTTCTCAGTATCATCCTTTTTTCACTCAATCGGTCGTTCGCTACATAGTCATTACCAATTTGTCTCCCTTTGTTTTAATTTGTTTTTTAGAGCATCAAGTACACCTGTTTTGTAATCATTTAAAACATCAATAAGCTCTTATATTGTAAATAGAGTGGAAACAGTTAAAATGTATTTAAGAATCAATGTATATCATGTACATATAATAAAAATATGAATCCTTTAAATGTAACAGCAAAATTATCTAGGCGAGAAGAGTAAAAGGATGAGATAGGATGAGCACAGTGGGATAGATCCAAAATAAATAGTGAATGCATTGTGTATAGGTAAGGGGGATGGTATAGATAGCTTTGACTGAAGTTATGAACTGGATGCATTGGACGATATTTCATCTAAGAAAGGCAAGCACATTAATTTCCAAAATAGTTTGTGTAAATGATGTGTAAATGGTGTCAAGAATTATATCCCACTAAATATTGTTTGTGTGAATACTTTCCACTGATTTGTTTTGTGTTTTGTATTTACAGTGATGAATGAATAAAAGAATGTATTTTGTATCATTGGTTGCATGGGACTTATTATTGTGTGTTGTATTGTCTAGAATAGAGTTGAGATGTGGCTGTTGCTGGAATAGTCCGGGATATTTTAATGCAAGCAAGGAGGGACAGCCAAGGTAGGGTTGTCAGTGAATGTTTGTATTGTGATATATATACTGTATTATATTATAAATATAATAAAATGGGGCTCGTATTAGGCATATACAGTACATATCAATCAATAAAACTGAAACCAGAATAATCTGAAATGTCTTATGAGGATTTCTACACTAAAATGTGAAATAGTTTGTGTTTACTGAAACGATTTTGATTGCACATGACATTTTTTTTACGTATGAATGCATGATTAGTCTTCAGAAATGGCAGTATAACACATTGCAGATGTGCTCTATAGAAAGTGTTACGCCAAGTTTATATACACCTCTGACAGTAAAAATGTCCAGGATAGTTTTGGGTACGCAGAGGCCAATTTGATTTTTAGTCCAATTCATAAGTAAAATATGATTAGTTTGAAATTGGATTTTCTATTGAAATCTTTCAATGGGACCATTGTTCCTCGCCACTTCAGAGAACCTAGCAACAACAAACATATCCCTGTTCGCTACGCAAAGCTTTTTGTAAACGAAGCCCTCAATTTTTAGAAGAATATTCTATAATTTTTCTGAGCAACAGTTGTCCTGTTTTGACTGCTGCCACAAAAGTGACATATTTTTTCCATCAACTCTAACAGGAGACATTTGCACAACATCAAATGCATTGCCATTGTGGGGCTTCTATTGTTCTATTCAATAGGCTTCATTATACTCAAAATAAGTTTTATTTTTTGGTCATGGGAACTTTTACTTTGACATTCTTCCCAAATCCCAGGACAGCTCAACTCGTCTTTATCTCACCACAACACACCACTCCGTGCACATACGTGGCTGACACACCAACACACATGTCCTCCGCTTTTGACCCATCTTCAAACTCCACACAGGAAGGTCCTTTTTACGGGATAGCTCACCTGGGCACCGAGGGCATGGAGAGACACATCCCCAGTGCCAACCCAGGCAGGTATCGAACCCAGGACCAGGACCTTCTAGCTGTGACGCGACAGCGCAACCACCGTGCCACCATGCCACTCTAATTCTTAACATTTGTCAGAGTGACCCAAACAATAGCTATTTTACAATTTGATGTTTCATTTACAAGCATTAGGAAGTAAATCTCCCAGAACCTAATGTCAGCATGTATTAGTGTTCAGCATGTTATGATCAGGGATAAAAATGCTTAAGCTTAAAAGACAACACTTCTTGGGAGTTTGTCATCTTACCCAATAAGTGATGACAGGATTGTCACGGAAAGGTAGACAGCTCTGTGTGGTGCTTTTGCATCCAATATGTTACAGTAAGTAACCTTGGGCGACCAGAACTAAAAGTGAGAAAATTAGATTTTGTAGCACCTGTAAGGCCGGAAAGTTAGTTAATTCAACCTGCCAGACTTGTTTAGGGGATTGATAAAATAGACAAAAAAGAACATACTTTCAACAGCAGAAGAGTAACTTGTTTTGTCTACCCAAATAAGGGAGCGAAGTTGGCCAGACAGCTGAAGTTTTTGCACTGTTGATCTTCACAAATGATGAAGATTGAGATTTTGGATTACTGAAGGTCTAGATTCCTACAATGATGTGATTTACAGCTTATCTACTGTAGCAGAGACAGAGGTGAGTTTGGTGCCAACCCTCTCATCACATATTGGGTGAGATGACCAATGGGTCTAACTTAGTCAGTGTTCTTCAAGCAGCTGGCACTATGAACTGACCATCACACACATTACACCTGTTTGATACAATTTTAGAATTGAAGATCTTGTACGGTTCTGTAGCTGCTTGATTTTATTTTTTTGCCTCTCT
>CABFOS010023802.1:0-10803 GCA_900660315.1 Diretmoides pauciradiatus | reverse complement strand
TGTGTGTGTGTGTGTGTGTGTGTGTGTGTGCATTTATCGTGTTCATGTATACAGTATCAGAAAAAGAGAGAGAGAGAGAGAGAGAGAGAGAGAAAACATAATTGTCTATGAGGTTGTTTACAGTATGAGAGAGGAAAATGTGTTTCTTTGTGTGTGTCACAGCCCATCTGTGTGTTTGCCATGCATACCAACTACGTGGTGTCTCCTCCCCGTATGAGCCAATCAGTATACAGGACCAGCGCTGTGATCTCTCCTGTTAATCTCCCTCACAAGACTTCATTACAGCCCTCTGATTACACTGTGGCTAATGGCTGGCCAGCCGCTAATAGGAGGGTTTGGAGCAGGATTAATGTCTGAGTTCCACACCAACCTGTTGGGGTGAGGGGTGAAGGGGAGTGGGGAGGCAGGATGACGGGAAAGGGAAGGCTAATGTCTGGGTTTTTCTTTTGTGTTCAAACGGGGGTGTTATTAGATTTTAGACGTTATAATACTGCAATTCTGCTTCACTCTTCTCTGGACTCCTCCAATGTTTTTAAACTGCGTTGCTTCCCAGAAGTGAATTTGGTTTTGAATGATATTAGCCCAAACGCTGATGGATTGCCGGGTGGGATCACATTTGCCTCCACTTGTATTAAAAAATGCATCTCTTTGCATCCAGATGGTATCCTGGTATGATGTATGATTTATCTGCAATTCATTTACACCTGGCATCAAAAAAAAAAGAGTCCAGAATCCAACTCAGATGGATTCTCTGCCCTTGTGAAATGCAGATTTGTTATGTCGCAGTTAATGCAAAACTTCTCTAGAACAAGATCTTGAGGGAAGGGGGATTTTGGGACAAGACTTTTAACTCAGTTTTATTTGTCTTTGTCTTCCTTTCTCTGTCTCTTTCTGTTTCACTCCGTGTCAGCGGGGAGTGAGCACTACCTCCTTGGTAACAACATCACAGTAGCTGTTCTAGGGATAGTCATTCCTATCGGTGAGTACTCTTCACTGTCTGCCTGTTGTGTTGGTGCTTTCTGCCTGCCTGCTTCTCTCCCTGCTTCTCCGGCGGCTTCAATCCTGGAATCCTGCACGTGTGCTTCTGTGTGTGTGTGTGTGCGTGCGTGCACCTTGAATGCGTATGCAAGAGATTTTCTGCGTGTGTTTGTGTATGCATGGGTGAGTATGGGAGTACATCATATATTCACAGTGTTAATAACGCAATAAAAGGACATGCAAGTCATTCTGCAAGTCAATGATAAATGAGCACACAATAGCTACCAAATAATTCAGTAATGGAGAAAATGTTCTGAACAGTAACATTATCAAACGATCCAAACGGCCTGCTGGCCTGGGGTGAGTCATTACGGGGCCAGTCTGCTCTGGACAGGCCTCTGTAATGCACATTACACTATGTAGTTATTTGCCCCGTAATGTCCCCAAATGGGAAAATAATGAATGCCTTGTCATCACTTTTGACCTGCTGCCGTAACTTTGGCTCGCGTTCCCTCTCTGATTATATGCTCACAACATAATCAATCCTGTGCCCTGACCCATAGGACCTATAGGCTAAACAAGTCACAGAGTTGCTTTTACCTTTGCTCTTTGACTTCATCCTATTTATCACCTGGTAATAATACTGATGTTTGTTTAGGGTAAATAACAAATCGGGAATAACATATATCATGAACCACTGGTGTTGACAGCAATTCTAGTACAACCAATACAGAGGCAAGTCTTTACAATCAAACCAGTGTAGCCCATTGGCTGGATCGTCATTCCTGATAGCTGTAAATCTAATTCTATGGAAATTCTCTACTTTGATGTCTCAACAGACTGAGAAATCAGCTTAATGTGCAGATGATCCTCTGCTAGCAGCATACGTGGCTAATATCCCTTTCATCCCCAACACTGAACAGTTTGATAAGTTATGGAAGCTCTAAAAACATTGTGAGGCAATTTTATTTCTTTTTTTTATTCTTGACAAGTGAGATATCAGCTCATTAAAAGAATCCTCAGGGCTATTAACCCTTCCCCCCCTCCTCTCCGCTTTTTGTCCTTCCGCCATTCATTCCAGCGCTAAATCGCTCACTCTGTATTATTTGGCAGCTTTGAAACTTTAATTAGAGTCGGAGGTCCACGCGGGCTGGATTTCTGCACAAGTTCTCTGCTCCCATCCACTGGTGCACCACAGCCACCCACAGCTCCACAAGGGGAAACAACCCAACAATGACTTTCAGCATTTAGCCAAAGTCAAGCTGCTATACAGCTCTCTAATTGGACTGGAGAATTCTAAATGAGACAAAAGCTGATTTTTTTTGTTTGGTGTTACCAGTGGAGCATTTACGGCAGAATAATAGGAGATCTGGGGTTTCCAGCCCCGTCATACAGGGGTCTCTAGTGCCCATCCAACAAAAGAGCAATTACATGGGGCTTCTGTAGGGGAGGCAGGCACAGTCATTAGTATCGGAACACACACACACACACACACACACACACACACACACACACACACACACACACACACACACACACACACACACACACGTCTTCTCTCTCTGCTCCCATTAACACACATACAGTCATGCTTGAAAGTATGTGAACCCTACAGGAGGTGATCAGTATGGCCTCACTAAATCCTTCAATCTTATCCTCAAATAAATGAATATACCTTTTTTATTTAACAAATCTGGTTAATTTAACAAAAATTCAGATATCCCTGTGTGCAAAAATATGTAAACAATCAATCAATAACGATGACTTGGAGAAAACGTCTCCTACAGCCACTGGTCACTGATCAGTCTCTTCATCTTCCTGGAGCGATTTTCTCCTCCTTACAGAACTCAACCAACTCAGTGAGGTTTGAGTTCTCACATGAACAGCTTCAGGTCCTGACAGCAACTCAGTGGATTAAGGTCAGGACTTTAACTTGTTGAAGCTTTAGCTCTCAGACTGGAGAATTCATGGTTCCATTTATGACGTCCAGAGGGAGAAAAACAGCCCAGACCATCACATTCCCACCAGTTTTGGGTTGTCTCCAAACAGGACATTGTTGATTGAGACCAAACAATTCAGTTTTGGACTCATCTCATCTGTCCAGAGAACAGACTTCCAGAAATCTTCAGGTTTGTTCAGGTGTCTCTGGCAAACTGAAGACAGGTAGCTTTGTTCTGGTTCTTCCTGGCTTCCCTTGAATGGATGCAGTAATGGAGGCTTGTATATCTCTGGATGTTATTCTTGTTATTCTCTCCCCTTGTCTGTTTGTCTCTCACTCTATACACACACACACACACACACAGGTCCGTGGGGCGACTAGTCAGTCATGCTCATATGGTAATGAGGAGTGGGATAGACAGAGCTTATCTCGACCCCTCCATTCCCTCTTCTCCCCTCCCATCTTTTTCCCCTGTCCATTGTCCTCTCATAACTCCATCCAGGAACACCATAGACACACGCTAGTATTTTTCAATCCAGGCTAGTACAAAATGATACTGCCATGTCCGAATTTATTTCAGGCACAATAAAGGGATGGCAGTTAAGTGGCCTTGCTAGGATAGTGTGCAAAAATCCAAAAGGTCTAATCAATGACCGCAGGGCAGGACCAGAATACTGCAGGAACTGAGTGTGTGTGCGTGTGTGTGTGTGTGTGTGTTGGAGGTGGGTTTTGTATGTGCGTTTGGGTTTCTTTGCATGCAAGCATTCATTGTTGTCAGTAGTGCACGTGCATTCACGTTTCCATGTGTTTTTGATTATTATGTGTGTGTGTGAGACTGAGAGGGGATATAATATGTGTGTGTATGGATACGTGTCTGTGAGTTTGTTAGAGGGTGTGTGTGTGTGTGTGTGTGTGTGTGTGTCTTTGAGAGAGAGAAAGAGCAAGAGACGGGGTTGTGTGTGTGTGTGAGTGCTCAAAGCGCCGCTCTGTGTCCCCTGGGCTGTGTTAACGCTCCCGCCGTGTGTGTTGTTGTGTGTGTGTTAAACACATGCAGTCCCTATCCTTGCCACAGTGGTCATCGGCTTGCTCTGCACCGGCGGATACCTGGTCTGGCGCAACTGGCGCCGCAAGAACACCAAGAGCATGAACTTTGACAACCCCGTCTACCGCAAGACCACCGAGGACGACGACGACGAAATCCACATCGGGCGACACAGCGACACCATCGGCCACGTCTACCCAGCCGTGAGTGGCAGCCACAGTCAGCCGTTCATAGCGCTCCCTCTAGGGGGCGGGATCACAGACAGCAACTCCCACTGGTACTCAGGGGCTCCGATGCTCTCCAGCGGCAAATGAGAGAAGAGGGAGGGGGGGAAAGAAGGAAGGAAAGAAAAGGGGCTTGGGATGTAGGAGGAGGAGGATGCGTGGGGGTTCAGGGGAAAGCCCTGTTGGCGTACATGCGGGCTTGGTGGGAAGACAGGCTCACACGCGCGCGCACACACACACACACACACACGTATCGCTGTTGAATTTACTTATTCAAATCAGTCACACACACATAAGCCCTTACCCAGTACACCATAATCACATTACATCCACCTCCATTCACCACAATCATATATAACATATATCAACATCACATCTTCGTCGCCAACCTGCCATCCCATTTTTGTACATTATGTGGGTTCGTTTTTGTGTCGTCGTCGTGTTTGTTCTTTTACCGGGAGACACAGTCGTTATGTTTGGGGCCTCTCAACAAAACGTATTAGACAGAGACAAATCATCTTTGTCCAGTTTCCAGAAGCAGCGACAGTAGAAGTCACAGTTTTCACAACACGGTCCAGAGTTCATTTCTGTTTTAGCAGCAAAAAACCTAAAGGAAGTGTGTTGCAGTCGTCACAGGGGACACGCGTTCTGAAATGGGCCTAAATGGTTTCTGCTGCAGTGTAAATGACCAAAAGATTATGGAGGCTCTAACAGTTGAACTGTGTTGGTGTTTGTGGGAAGATGAGGAGCCCTGGGTGTTATATCTTTATTTTCACTTTAAAAGGCTGATTGAACAGACGGGGTGGTACTAGACCACCACAGCAAAGAAATGGGATCCTTAGAGTGGATAGAAATGTCATCGGAATGACCTTATCTGTTGTATGAATTTCAATTCTTGCTGCAGTGGAAGGTGGACGGTTAAAGGGGAATGCAACCCAGAACCGAGAGCAATCTGCGATAGAATTGATTTCATCTCCTAGCTTCGCTGCCGTTGCAGAAACCCTGTATCTCCGCTTTTCAGGGATTACAAAAACCTGTTGATTTTACAGCCACGCTGATGCATTTTTGGCATTTCGTCACACGGCAGACAATGCCAGCTGCCATTTGCGCTCAAAAAAGTTCCACAAAATGGCAAAATCGGAGAGGCAAGGTTTCTGCAGGACACTGATGACATTTATTCAATATATTTGTTGTTTTAGGGACAGGAGAGCAGTACAGTATAGGCCAGACAAAAAGGATTATGGGGGATGGGAGTATAGCGCTTTGATCGGTTGGCATGGTAACACAGATTTCTTTGTGTTGCTCCTGAGAGAGAGGAGTCAAAGCATTCTGGGTGATGACAGGCTCTGCACGCACGCACGCGCACACACACACGCACACAAAACACACACACACAAAACACACTAGGTGCACCACAGTCATATTAAGATTCAAGGTCGAAGCAACATCTCGCAGTGAGGGGGCTGGAGAGAGGGAACAACTCCCTGATTTTATTATCTCTTTTTTTACCGATGTCTTTCATTTTCTTCTTTTCCCTTAAATAATTTTACCCTCTTTCTAGCTTTCTTCTCTCCCGCTCTCCTGTCATCTCCTCTAGTGTCCTTGCCCTTCTCCTCTATTGATTTCCCCCTCTTGTCCTCTCCACCATCTCTGTCTACTCCTTTTCTTTCCTCTCCTCTCCTCCTCTCAATGTAGTAACTCCGAAAACTAGGGAAATCAGGTTGGCATTAGGTGGGTCACAGCTGTAGGCAAGCATCCTGCACTCCAGCCAGATGAAGAGGGAAAGGAGGAGGAGGAGGGAGGACGGTAAGGAGGAGAAGGGAAGAAGGAGAAGCTATAGGAGAGAAGTGAGATGAGGAGGAAAGAGAGGACGAATGGGTTCTACATGAAGCTGTCGTCTTTTCTGGGTGGCTCCTATAGACCAGACTCTCTTTTCCTTCCTGGCTTTGTTCCTCTTTGCGTCTTTACCCTATTTCTCTCATTTCTTTCTCTCTCTATCCTCCTCCTTGCTCTCCTCCACCAGCCTCGGTGTTAACAGTGTTTTTATCTGCTGTTTGCAGCGTGTGGCGCTCAGTCTGGAGGATGATGGCTACCCCTGAGTGGGGGGTGGGATGCAGCGTGCCCCCCCCCCCAATCCCATCCCGGTTCCTCCTCCTCTCACCGCGGCCTCCACACCACTCCAATGAGGCCATTACAACGCAGAGGAGAACGTATGGGGGGTGGGGGAGCAGGCACTGAGAGAGAAGGAGACCTCAGTGTGCCCCCCTTTTAAGGAGTAGGGATGTCTTACGTACATCTTGTTCATCCCCTTTCTCTCCTACTCTCTCCTGAAGTAACATTACTACCACTACTAGCTACTACTCCTTCCTCTAGTACTAGTTAGTGCTAGTGCCTTTCCCTCTCTTCTCTCTCTACCTTTTGTTAGCGGTAGTGGTGTGTAACATGCTGCTCGATGATTTTGTCCAGACTAACCTCACTGCCTCAGTGCACATTGTAAATAGAAGAGCTGGCCGGCCACCGTGAAAGTGAAGGAGCCGGCGCAGATTATTTTTCATTCCTGATATGTCGGAAGTTTTATTTATTTGTGTGCGTTTGCTGTTGTAAATATGTAATGAGCGTTTCCCAGCGTACAGTTAACAAAAACACAACAAAAAAATCCTTCCTATTGCCCCTTAAATTGAGAGTTAAGAAAAGACGTGTTCAAAATCTTCTCGTTAACAAGGGGACACGTCACCCTCTTTCGCTCTCCTCCCCTCAAATTCCCCCCTCGATACATGTCGCAGAGCTAAATATAGCCAGGGGGAATGGAGGCAGTAATATGGTGGGGGTGACTTTGGATTTTTCGCAGGTGATTTGGGGGTGAAAGAGTAAAGGGAGTATGTAGGGGGTGGGGGAAGGATTTGTGCCACCAGAGGGTACTGCCACTAGGCAAAAAGCAGCAGGGCATAAAAGGCAAAGGATTATAGGAAATCCTCCCTGCTGGCATCAGAGGTATGTGGAGGGTCGATAATAAACTTGGGGTTGTTTGCACATGTGTGTATCATACGTGAGTCACTGAGCGCTTGGAAGTAATGGCGTCCAGCTGTCATCGGCTGTTTGCATGGTTGCAATTAACCCTGTTCTGTACAAATCTGAGCACTGATTTGATTTGAAAGCTGGATGGAGAGAAAATGTGTAAACCAGCATACTGTAATTAACGCAAAGAGCTGATCTTCCATTGGCTTGCCACACACGCCTCCAACCCACAGAATCAGATTCTGCCTAAGGCATAAAGCAATAATAGCTTGTAATGTGTTGTAATAGTGTGTGAACAATTAGAAGCCGTCATAACAGGTTAATGGGATGGTTTGCTCCTATATGTCTTCTTATGGCAAATGAGCAACGTCCCTTAGTCTAGGTAATGATAAAGGGCGTTATGGAGTACTTAACCACACTTAACCATGCATTATGTAAAGCGAAGAGCTGTTAGAGGTTCATACAATACTGGTCTTCCATTCTTAGAGCAACAAATCTGAGCCATGATGCAGTTTGGTTGCATTGCTTTGAGATTGCCATGTTATCCATCTTCAGTGTCTTGGTACACGAAGGCTGACGGAAAGACAAAATACATTTAAATGTTGGAGTTGGTTGCAAAAAATCAGTCTGTTTTAGTGAAAAATGAAAACCCCTCTTGATATGATTGGTTGCTGTTGCCCACAATGGAGCACAAAACACCGAAGATAACTCATCAGTGTACATGGACACACAACAAAAAACATGGGGTTGATTAATGATGGGCATCAATCACAGTTCTTCCTGTCTCTGTGGGAAAGGCTTGCTGAGTGGAGATGCAGCTAGAGTAACCGTGGGTGGGGGTGGGTGCAGGCAAAGAGAAAGCGGGAAAACAAACACCGAGACATGGGTAGGCAGGAACTGACGTCCAGAATTAGGCCAGTCTATATGGGAACAGGATGGTGTGTATGTAAGATAAATTGGGGCGCATTTATCCTGATTGACATTTGCTGATGTTTCCCAATATTCTGCCCCCCCCCCTCTCTCTCTCCGCTCGGCATATAACAATACAGATGCACACTGAGCAGTTTGCAGGTATTTGACAAGTGACAGGTGGACAGGTAAATTGCAGGTCTCCCCTGTGTTTGCCTCCCATCGCATGTCCAGAGCGTTCCCCTTTTCCTCCCCTGGTTAACAAAAGGACATTTATTGAATAATTTGAGCGAGCAAGGGAGGATACCATCATCCTCTAACCCCCCCCCCCATGTTGTTGGTAGGTTTCTACAGGGTTTGGCTTTTAGGTTGAGGCATGACGGAGCTAAGCCGGTGCCGCACTACACACTTCACGTCTTCAGGTTCACATTGACCTAAGTCCAGGTTCAGTGGCGTTCTTTACTTGGGGGGTTTGTGGTTAGAGAATAAATTGCTTATTTATTGGAGGTGACTGAGCGTGGCATTGTAGGAAAGTTGCTACAGAGTTCAGATTGATTACATTGTCCACTTTGCAGCCACCTTGAGAGCGTCTGCTGCCGCTGAAAAACATTGGAAAGCACACTGGGGGAAAAAAGATTTGTCATTCATAAATAATATTTGTCCTACACTGTAGACATGTTGTGACTCCCGCTGAAATCTAAGAATAACGCATTGAGCTTATACAGTATGTGCACGTGACGATCCTGTCATTTCTGCACTGAACAATATATAGCACAGCAATTCACAGTACAAGTGAATCCAACATGGTGCATTGCATGGCGTGATCAGTGTATTCTAAGGTACACATTTAACTGAAAAGCTTTTGGAAATTGGCTCCGACCATTCCTCTTTAGTCGGGAGTAACACTTTACTTAACGCGTGTATTAATAAAGTATCGGCGTATTGCTAACCCTAATGCATTATTGACGCATAGCTTTCAAAACCCTTACATCTCAAACCAGACTAAACTCCAGCCATGATGAGGCAATTTCTACTTTGTTATTAGCTTGTCATTCAGGCCTCTAATAGCTCAGATAACCCACAACCAATTATAATGCCTTACATAACGTGTTACTCATTTGTATTCCCTGTTCTTTTTAAACTGTCCTGTCACTCATCCTTTTTCCTCTCTATGCATTTCTAATGGTTGAAGCAGGGAATATGACCCACCCACTGCTTTAATCATGCACAATGCTTTCTAACATCACCAGCATCTCTTCACCACTTCAGTCCCTCATGCGCTGTACAATAGTAATGCTGGCTGTGAGGCTTCACGTACATCCAATGTACTTCATTGTGCTTTTGTGTGGTTCTCACACAAGATGTCTTGCTGGATGCATAGTATGTTGGACTGGACCTGATGACGATGCCCGAGGTTTGAAGTCGACATTGCCACTAGCATTGCTTTTCAAAGTGCACTCTCATTCTCTCACCCTCATCTTCATCTTCTCGGACATCTTTGCTTTGGCAAGGGCTTACCCGTCTTTGTGAACAGAAAGACAGGCACACCAGGACAATAAAACACTAGGAGAAAATAACACGGAATCCCACAAACAACAAGGATCCCCAGAGCCGAATAACCCCTCTCCGCTGGGAACCAGCAAACAGGCGAAACGAACGCACCCAGAGCGAAGCGGCCCCTGGCTATACAGTTGGTTTGGGACTGTGGAAGGAACCCTCACTGACTCTGTACCTGGCTGACATTATAGTTCTTGTCAACCCAGTGACTTTCCCACCGACTGGTTCCTCTTATCATCATGTGGTTTTTTGGACTGTAAGTCTGTAAGTGAGTTGTCATTGCTTTCTCCTCTCCTTGACAAGACATTCCTGGTTTCATATTTGACCTACTTGGTGTCTATGATTGCTTGAAGGACAGCGTTCAGGCTACTGCAGTTTTCCTACCAGTCATTGTAAAAGGAAGGTTGGGGGGGGGGGGGGGTGTAATAGGATGATACAGGGGCAACATTTTGATTAAATGACAGTAATGTGGGGATATTGACGATAATGGCGGTTGACAAGAGGAAAGAAATCACTGCAGATATACTAAACTGAAGTATAATAAAGTTACCATTGGCTGCAATTATTGGCAAAGCATTTTTTCAAACTGTTGCCTGAGGAAATATCCAAAACCATTCTGGGTTCTGTCCATTCCACGGCCACATCACAGGCATTTTTTTACGCTGTTTGTTGCACAGAACTTTTCAAGAAGCCTTCTGCACTGTGTAAAGAGGTACGTACTTCGGAGGGGAGGAAAAAAGGGGCGTAAGCCAATGGTACAGTCCAATGGTTTTGAATCATGACTTGTAAATACGTTTTCATACAGCAAAAACCTTTTTGATAATGTTTTAAATGTATCTGTAAAAAAAAGAAGAAAGATGTACATAAACCTCCGGGGGGAAAGGAGTGTAGACCATATATGAATTTATTTGTACACAAGAGCACTGGATTTCTTTACTACTTGATTGTAACTAAGAATTAATAATCTGCCAAAGTGTTTTTATTTCTTTTTTTTGTTCCTCTCGTCTGTTTTTTTGTTTTGTTGCTTTTTAACAGTAAAGCATTGCAGATTTTTAGAGTGTTCATACTGTATTTAATTCTCTTCAATAGATTTTTTTGTGTGAGGGGTTATCTTTTTTAATTTATTGGTGCCTTGTTTT
>CABFOS010023779.1:9031-25046 GCA_900660315.1 Diretmoides pauciradiatus | reverse complement strand
CGATAGAGCTCCTGAGAGAGGAGGTTGTCGTTCTCCTCACGGCTCAGTTCATCACTCTCTTTAATCAGACGGCACTCGAGGTGAGAGCAGCCACCATCGAGATCCATCAGCCCCAGTTTCCAAACGTTTCACACAATGTCACACCTCTGGGTTTCATACGTTGCATCAATTTGAACCTTGTCTCAAATTCACCTGCAAAGTTGTTCTGATAATAACAAGTATTGCTCAATGCCCGAAGTGAAACTACTGTAATGAGCACACATTAATCAACCCCTGTTCACATCTCAACCAGAAATAATGAAAATGCTTTCTCACCTTGACACTGTGCCAACTGAATAGCCACAGCACATTGGCTTCTCAAATCATTTTAACATTGATCTGTGTAAATCTGAAAGGTAAAGGTTTTGAATTTTTCCATTTCCCTCACTAAATCACAGTACCAAACTCACCAACCCTACAAATATCTCCCTGTAATCCCCTCCGCCAGACCATGGTGACTCCTCTGACGCAGCGCAACTTCAGCTTTGGTGAGCTGAGCAACAGTCTGATGTACAGCCTGTGTGGCGTGGAGGTCATCCTGGGCTTCTTCTTTGTGCGCTGGCTGAGCAGTAAGGTGGCGGACCGCGCTGTGCTGGCTACTGGCCTGGTCATCTGCTGCGCCGCCTGTATCTGGTGCCTCATCTTTCTCACCAACCCCCAAGGTGACACCCTGTGACCAATACAAACACACGTGCACACACCCGTAAGCATATACACGCACATACTCTCATGAGTCACACACATCTCATTTTCTTATCCTTCTGTGTGCGACTGACCCTTGTGGTGGTGTGTTGGTGTAGTGCACAACAGAGCCATATTGGGTTACACTCTGGCTGAATTGAATGTGCTCTGTAAATGCATCCAGCACAGACATGCCAGCAGCAGATCAAACATGTAAACTTGATCCTATACCTTCACGTTGGTCTGTGTTGTTAGAGAGTGTCACGTGTACCATTATGATTGCAAGTGACAGGTGGTGGAAACAGAGCATGTAGTTTGTTTCAAGGTGACAGGGTTGGGCCTGAATACATAGAAAAGGATTACAGTAATCTAATGGGATACATGGTAATTGCTATCTGTTTACATTGTTGAGAAACAACCAAATAATACACCACAGTGAGCAGATACTTTAGAAAAATAGATGATTTATTGTTAGCGACTCAGATACACATTGGAATGTTAAAAGCCTGATTGTGGACTTAGATTTCACACAGGGATGTAGAGCCGCCATCATTTTGAGCGGGCACAAATTCACACAGACATGTGAACGATGCAAATCAGTAGAGAACAAAGATATAGTGACTGCCAGCTTGGCGATAGTTTCCTTTTCAGATACAGCCATCTCTGACGCTGCCAGCTCATTTGAGGATGGAATTTAAAACATGAGGAAGGGGAGTTGGATCACTATGATCTAGTACACTCCCAACAAAGCAACACAAAAACAAAATCCCCATTTATCTTTTACCTGATTTGTTAATGCACAGGACAAGATGTTACTATCCCTTGTGCCATAATTCAAGGTAAACACTTGTAGAAGCCAAATTCAGATTAAACAAACAAACCACCATCAGATCAACATCAGCAACACTGAGAGAGATATCAACTATCTGACGGGGAATGGGCTGGATAGCAGCAGCTGATGATGGTCATGCTATTTAAATTACAGTCTGCAAATTTGCATAAACTGTTGTATAGAATTTGGAAGCAAATTACTCCAGAACTAACTGAAAGCAATCAGATTACTGAACTAAATTTGAGCAATCCACTGGATTCCATTCCTGATCAGAGTAATCAGTCATGTGTATTTACCTTTCCATCCCTACCAGGTGGTTATACGTGGGAGCTGTCAGCCTTCATCATCGGGGTGTTTCTGCAGCTGCTGGGGCTTCCCTTTGTAGCCGTTTCTCAGGTGTCCCTCTTCTCCAAAGTCACTGCAGAGAAAACACAAGGTTGGTTCACCTCTGGTATCAATTGCCTCTACGTATTTGGAAAACACAGAGAAACCCCCCCCAATTTAAGGTCTTTTTTAATGAATACCTTTTAGCCATGTATAGATGAAAGAAATAACCTTGCATCCCTTCAAACATCTGTGTCTGTGTTGCCAAAAGGGTTCAGTCAAGGTGTGAGACGTTCAGTTGGGGGCCTGGCTACCATCTTGGGGCCCTTGTGGGCCGGAGGATTGACCAATAACCTATACATAATGCTGGGCATGATGCTAGCTCTTCTCACTATGATCACAGTAAGTACAACACTTGGATGTGATTAATAACACATTTGGTTAATAGTTGAAAATTGACAATATGATAGAAAGCATAAATGTTGTCAGTTTGACCACTTAGATGACGTCGTTTTGACACTAACCATGGGAGACGTGAACAGATGGAAGTGAAGCAGTTAATGCATTAGCCCACTTCATCTATTTTTCTACCGTCTCCATTAGAAAGCATTCAGAGACATTTTTTTTCTACCCCAGACAGAAAAATGCCAGCTAGAGGCCTGCAGACCAGTAAAATCCTTATCTCAGCATGTCTCTGATAGCTTATTGCTTGGTACTCTCTATTCTCTGTGGTGACATTATGCTGTACTTCTTTCAGATTATGATGGCGTTTTCCTACGGCCGTCTGACTGAGCCCACAGCGGTGCAGTGCGCCCAGAGCTCAGACAGTGGAGGGTAGAGCTGCTGCCTACCCTGAATAGCAATAAAGGCTAACGATGGACAGAGGTGTGTAAATGCCCTTCACTTCTGAGAGAATCAGTGCAAGTTCACTGCAGAGGAAACTGTATGTCTGTGGAATAAAAATGTTCATATGGCATACGTGAAACGGATCATACTGTACAGACAAAAGTACCGTGTATGTTTTTAAGCCTTGCACAACCTCAGCCGCCCTGTTCAAATATGCAGAATTTGATGTTGTTTACAGTATATGTATGTACATCAGCATCAGACTATTCATTACATTTTTACACAAGGGGGCACCATTGCTCTCACATTGATTATTCAGAATATTTAGAGTGGCTGATTGAAGATGAAAGCCACTAGTCTTAACCTGTACTATTTATACTCCCAGGCATTGATGAAAACACAATAGTGCAGGTTTTTCCATGTGACCCATAGACCAAACATAATCGTTCTTGTCACTATAGTCACACTTCCTTAGAAACCCTCACTGTACAGGAAGGCTAGGAGTGCAGAAGTTCATGAGAATGAACGAATGTGCTGGTATTTATTTGTACAGTGCTGATGATGCATGTTTTATTGTCAGAACCAAAAACTGGAAGAAATGCCTGCATGTAGCTAAATCAGGTTAATGTAACTTGAATATATTCTTCCATATGTGCAGTTGAAAAGTTCCTACACGAAAATAACAAAATCCTGGTTAATTATTGATTTCTCCTTGTTTACTATGGGAGGACTTTAAAGTTTGATTGCCAGCATTCATAATTCAAAGCATGACCAAGTGTGACTTCCCCTGGCAGCCGTTCTAGCCTGTATCCTCCTCTAGGATGTGCTGTATGCTATATGTCTCAGAAGAGGGTGCCCAAAGCAACATCAAGGGATTGTAGATTCCCTTTGTACCAATGACCATGGGTTGAGCCAATCTATGTGTTTTTGCATAAGAGCAGATAAGGCTGAGTAACCTTTCCAGTTTTCTACACACAGCATGCAATGTTTGGCTTTCCAGAGGGTTTTGCCTGAAATGGAAATTCTAATCTCTGGGACTCCAGGACATAATATATGAGTACTTTCGTGCCCTGATCAGCATATTCAAGGTACTTGACATTTTAAGGGAGATAACGGTGTTCATAAAATTAGGTCAGGCTCTTTCAAGTTTACTCTCCTAAAAGTAGCTCACGTCTTCAACATGAATCCAACAGTAATGTCTTCAATGGAACTCCTATACATTCAAATTGGTCGTCAGAAATGAGCATATAAAAAGAGATTGCATGAGCTTTAACTCATGGGTAACATTGGAGAGAACTGATCAGAGGTTATTCTTTGTGACCCCAGAGACAAAATGACTCAAACCTATCCTATTTTGTATTGGGATAATATCCTTTCACATACAAAATGTACAGATTGATGTATCAACTATCAAAGGATTTTTTTTACCCCCACTCAGCTTCTATAACAATCTACAGGTGACACACGACCCCAAAGGACACAAATAGAAAGTTGGTGGCCCTAAGCTTTTATGTTAAATACACTAAAGAAGCATAAGCTATGAAATTGAGAGGGAATCCAGTCACTCTTTGGTGTTACTGACTCTGGATCTGATGATCGGTGTAGTGCTGCTACATTAACACCTGTATGTTGGACTCATATTGCCTCCCTCGAACAAGTAGCCCACTGCTTCCCTGTCATGTAATATCAAGGCTACATGCAGTTGTTCAGTGCTCACGCCTACACCCATGGTTTCTACATATCTAGTTAGCATTGTTTATTATTCATTGCCTTATATTATTTAGCATTACTGTTGTACAATAACTGCAATGCAATGAACAGTGTCGAGCAGTCACCGATATCCAAATCACATCACAGATGGCCTTGGTTTAGCCATGGATGGTTTAGCTTTACATGGAGGAATGAATGCAATTAGATGATCATGATTATTTGTTTCTGGTGTTTTAATTTAGTTCTGCCATACTATTATATTGCTTTCCTGTATGTAATGTGATAGTAAGTGTGGATCCCAGGAACACTAGCTCATTGCAATTGCATCAGCTTACTGGGGTACCGTTTAATTAACAATAAACAATAAACAATCCACTGGTAATTTATATTGCACAACAACTCACCTGGGGTTTCTTCTTCTCACATGGGTCACGTTGGAGGGTCTAGAGACCGAACACGTCGGCGTGTTTCACTTTTTGAATTAACCAGCTCTGACTTTGTCGTCTAACAAAGATAAAGGTGATTGGTCGCAAAGCAAAACAGCATATCATTTGACTGGAACCAATGTATAACAATTATCTTACTGGCAACAGAGGGGCAGAGAGTGGCTCTTCTCTTCCTGATCGTATTAGGTGGACTGAGATGGTTGTTAATGGGCCGTAGATGATAGATGAGTTATAGTCAGATGAAAAATACGAAGGGGGATGAAATCATGCCAGCTACAGTCATTCCATAATTCACGTTTCTGCTGCAATCCATATTTCATACAGAATGATATTTCCTTAAGGTACAGCTATGAAGAGATTTTGTTTTACAAGAATATATTTGTCCAGGGTGTAATTCTGTTCTCTCAGTCGAGGCTATCCATTAAAATACCTTTCAAATAGATGTCAGTGGTTGGAACTATACACATTGATTTCCAGCCAGCTTCGTCATCAAGGTTCTGCTATTTAACTGTTTAATTTAACTCTAATGGTTGGTCTGACTCCAGTACATGTAGATAGAGATAGAGCTATAGAACCTGTAACTGTGTGATTAATTACAGTATAGTAATCCCTAATCTAATTGAGAGGCCCGTGTGTATGAACAGGCCTATGAATGAAGAGTTTGAATCCTTTTTGTGTCTTTTTTCTCATAAGCAGCTTTAAAAACAGGCCTAGCTTGTGGGAAAGGAAATGATTTGATTTATTATGTGACGCCAATACACTGGGGCACATGTAGAGGCTGCAGTTATTCAACTAGCCCCCATTGCATTTCCATAGGCTCAGCTCCAGTCACTGTGTTTTTGTATTCTGTGTGGCTGTACTCTCAGATACTTTGAATCAATTGCCTCCACCCACACCAAACCTCCACCCCCATACTCAGTTCTGTGCCTTGGTGGAATGAATACCTTTGGGACGTGCACTTCTAGCACTGAGTTTGAGGAGACTACGCTGATTGGAGCCCGTTGTATTAGCAATGGAAATATATTGAGATAATTAGTTAATAGGCTCATTTCTGCTTAGGTACCTTGCATTGCTTTGTGAAGAGAGAGAGAGAAGTTTTTTTTCTTCAACAGCAGAGGAGAGCCATCTAGGCCCTTACAGCTGACAGTGAATAGGCTCATCAACCTGTTCCAGTTCCCGTCTGAGGTAAAATTAGTCATTACTCCACGGTCGCCTGATGATAGCATTACTCAGCAAAGCTCTTAGGTGAAATAAAGAGTGAAGTTGAAATGTGTTGGTATTCAAGCTGCCGCCTCGTCTCCAAGGGTAGACGCAGCCCAGTCCAACCGCCTACAGTTGAAAAATGATAAGCAATTAGAAATCCTAAGCCCCCCCCCCTTTTGTATCACTACCACAGATACAGTGCTGGCTTCAACCATGAAAGCAAACAAATCACCATAAAAATCAATAGCGTCTTACCCTTAGCCGCTGAAAAAGAAAATCAATTAAACATAAACATCTAATGGCACCCACATATTTCACATCATGGAGTCCTGTCTCATGAAGATTCCCACATGGTAGTAAATGCTTGGTCATGCTTGTTCCCTGACAGCGTTGCGGTCATGGTTTATCTGTGGATGGAACTGCGGGACACCATTGATCTCATTAACAGTATGCGTGAAGGATATCATAAAATGATGAGCACTTCGCAGGAGGTCAGCCAAGGATCAATATTAAATCCTATCTCATTTATAATCCTGCTGAGCAGAGAGGCACCACAGGGATTAACCGCTTAAAGAAGACAGCATTTGACAATTTACTTTAATGCTCATATGAATAAATGTAATGTCACAGAAGTGCCTTGAGATGAAATTTTTTTATCAGTTATTTGCCAGCACTTCAGTTCTGTCAATTTGTCAACAAATGAACTGTATGAATGCAGTTTTTCTGTGTAGCAACAAAAGTTGCAACGCAGATCCCAGGGGAAATTTAAAAAAATAAAATAAAATATATATATAGGGGGATGATAGAGAGACTTACATCTCAATCAACCAAAGTACCTGTATACACACACATACACACACACACACACACACATACGTGATCAGGGAATGTATTGACACAGAAGCAACATTAAATGAAAAGCACCTTGTCACTCAAACAATGTCAACCCACTTCGAGCTGCTGGTTACTGTTGATGGTGCTGACTGGGATGTGAGGTGAACAGTAGGCCGGTGTTGTGTCCTCGTCCCCAGTCTCTCGGATATCCTTTCAGCAGATTTGGCTGCTCCTATCTACTATCTCCACCCTCCTAGACACAGCATCTTCAGTTCAAGGATTAAGCTACTTATTAGACATATCACTTGGAGGATTAACCCTTTCATATACTCTCATCTCCCAAAGTCTGGTTTCTCAGAACTAGCGGGTACTGCACCAGATGAGCTTGATTTCAAGACACAGCTAAAACCCCTGGATCTATCCACCAGCCATGCAAAAACCCAGAGAAAAGCAGACCCCCCGACCCCCCAACTCCCACATCCAGGAATTTAACCTTAGATTTAGTATGTTCCTGAGCCAATTAAACTGTGAGGATTATTTGAAGTTCTACATTGAAAAGAAGGCTTGCCAGTCGGGGCCCAGACATTGAAGGGAGACCACAGGGGTCCAGGTTCCCAGAGCCTGCATGTGTAATCCAGTCTAACATGCATGCAAATCTCATCTATGCCCGCACACAATGGCCTGTCTGTGTGTAAGAGAGAGAGACAGGGAGAGAGAGTGAGCGCATGAGAGAAAAAGAAAGAGAGAAAGAGAGCAGGAGAGGGAGAGAAAGGGCAGGAGGGAGAGGAAAAGGTATAAGTGCATGTCCTCTGTGCCAGAGTACGTGGCATGACAGGCCTGAGGGGACAGAGCACGGACGTAGAAAAGGTCCACAGACTAGCAAGAGTCTTTTAGAGGGGTTGATATTCAAACATCTGCATAATTAATCCAATAGTCTTATCTCTTAAAGTCTCTGAGGAAAAAAGGCACAGCATCGCCAGTGGAAGAGAACATTGTGAATTCTTGGCCCTGCTCTGAATGCAGTTCTTTCTCTGTGCAGCATAACAACAAAAGTTGGCAACCCAGATCTCAGGGGAAATTAAAATCGTTGTCTTATCCGGCCAATTAAAGGAAATATCCTTTTTATACAAGGCGGAAGCTGGCCCCCGGTATCTATTTATGACTGTGTTGTGGCTGCCACTTTGACGCCCAACCTAGAGTAGAGAGCCTTGGTGGGTTTCACCGTAGAACGAGGTGGGAGTTGGATAGCCGGGACAGGTTGAGAGATTTGGGGATTTTCCCCGAGGCTCCAGATCAGAGGCAAAGACGAAGAGAACTTACTTTCCATCTGTCGCTATCGTATAGATTTTATAGGATTAGGACATACGCTGTTTTAGTACTCAGTGGAGGCTCAACTCTTTCATGTGAAACATTGGATTAGATAGTCAGAGAGCCTTTGTGTGTGTTGTCTCTGCTTCTTCAAATGGATATGGTCCTTTTCTCTAGCATCCATGCCCTGATACCATTGTGTGTGTGAGAGAGGGTGAGAGAGGGTTTCTGTATGCATGCCATGCCTTGAACTTTATTGCATTTAGATAACATTGTTCAGTGTGTGTGTGTGTGTGTGTGTGTGTGTGTGTGTGTGTGTGTGTGTGTGTGTGTGAGAGAGAGAGAGAGAGTGTGTTCTCCCAAGCTAGCACCTCTGCTCCATTGTGATCCCAGTTGGCAGACCATAGCTCAGCAGGGGGCCTTCACTCCAATTTGCCATCGTTTGTCACCATTTGTTCACTCAACAAACAAAATGTTGGCCCTCCCGTTGGCCACAGTCACACATGGGATCAGCTGCAGTCCTCATCTCATGCAGTCTCATGGCTTTATGGTGTGGGATCTATTCTTTTGCTGAATAATTGTGCACATATACAGTGTACTACCCTTGTAATATTTCCCCCTCTAATTACCTCTTATTTGACATTAATATTGTAGCATGCTGCCATTGCATTATTGATGGGGTGTTTGTGTTGGTGTGTGAGATGTTTAATTAAAAGATAAACTGGAGCTGTGGCTGTATGACAGTTTCTTTGTCTGGGAGTCAGTGGGCTTTTGGAGAGTGCTCTCTCTCTCTCTCTCTCTTTCTCTCTCTCTCAGACCCTTGTCTATTGTCCATTCCCCCAGACGTCTGTCCTAGCTTTGGTCAACAGGCATTGTATTTGGTTGATATCTCTATTGCTTACGTTCCAAGGTAATTGCATTATGCAGTTTGCATGGAGGTTTCATGATGTTACTGTAGCTGTGCAGACTTCCTCACATGAGGGGGTCAGCTGACGATACGGTGACGATCAACCACTTGATCCAGATGGTGGCTTGCTCAACACACATGGCAACCTTCACTGTGGTGGGATAGCTGGTGTTGATTTCTAACAGTCAGGTCATATCAGTTCTTATATCTTTGCTGGTGTAGCAGAGACTCTAACGCATGTTAAATTGCTCTCAGGCTCCATAAAACTACAGGAAGGTCAGGCAGTTAAAGAGCTGTGGAGGCTTCCTGGGAGACTAAGCCCGTCTTTGGCTTGGTTGCAAATGCACAGGCAATAAACTTTAGGTGACTTTACGGTGTTAACACACAGCAAGGAGTGAATCCAGTGAGGGGTTTGGTTTCACTCTTTTCTCTCTCCTCCTCCTCCTCCTCCTCCCCCTCCTCCAATTCCCACTGATGTTCTGTGTCATAATGTTTTAGCTGTGGGTTGTGAGCTGAACCGTCATATGACCGTTCCATTAGGCTGAGTGACTGGCTGTTTCTCTGGTCAATGAGGCCACAGTAACAAATAAGTTGGCAGAGAAACAGAGAGGCTGCCTGGCGTCCAGGCCTAGGCTGCTCCTCCAGCCCATTGAGGGGTGAAGACCAGATGTCTGGTTTAAAGCAAACAGAATTTCTACTGCCGTAAATTAGGTCTTATTTGAGGTGAGCCCCAAGGCACATCCAATTTCAGTCGTCGTATCAAATCTTATGCATACCTTTATCATATCTTGCAAACTCTCATTACGTGAAATGAGTCTCAGCTATGGAGGGAACTGTTAAGGAAGAGCAGTCAGCCCAGTGGTAATTGGAGACACTGAGATGAGCTTTTATTACCAGCTGTAGAGTAAATATTGACCTTGCTGTTTTTATGTTTCTTGCCCTAAGGACATTTGTCAGAAAAGTCATGGTAAAACAGTCATTCATTTTTAGAAAGAAGTGCACATTTGTCAATTTGTAAGGTGGCTTTGCCGATACTGAACCAACAAGTTGCATCATCATTACAAGGATTTAAATCAGGATCAGTTATAGCACTTTCAGGAATTTGTCAGAAACTCAATGAGATGAACATTTCCACATGATACTGTTGCATTCATCTACTGACATTAAAATGTTCCTACAAATAAAATAAAAAGGAAGAAAGAGAGTAAAAGTGTTAGCTCATGTGTTTAATGTTCAAACAAGGATTCACAAGATATGTGCTGATATCCCGGAGCAATAGACAATTTCCTCATGCAAATCATTAGATTTGATCTCCGCTGCCTGTGACAGTACATTTTCTCTTATCTTTTACAATGAATCTTCCTCTATGATAATTAAATTACGGATGTGCATGACTGCATTAAAATATCAGATAAGTTGAAATTGAAAGAAGGAAGATGATATTTTGTCACTCTTCAACTGAAATAATGTTGATTTCATGGCCATTAAAACTGACCCAAGGCCCACATGTTAAAGTCCCCCTATGCACTCTACTCTAATCAAATTGCTTTCACCTAGTTCATATATCTGGTGTAAACTAACCTTGTAATGTGCTAAAATGAGTAAAGTATCCATGGTGGTAGTCACCACAGGGTAAAGGTGGAGCAAAGGCAAAACAAGTCAGTCATGCATCAGCGCTACAGTAGAATAAATGCCCTTCCTAATCAAATCAGGTGTGCACTTCATTTCACCCAAATTCCATGTCTTCTTATGATTTCCCCATGAATGTTGGACTTGTCCCCAGCTTGCTGCAGAGCACAATAACGTGCCTGGGACATTTGAAAAATAAAGTCCTGAATTGAGACGTCCGGAAATTAGATTAAGCCCCGGTCCTTACTGTATTCATCAGCTACTAAGCATGCTTAATGGAAACCATGCCGCTCTTACTTTGAAAACGTGGGTGTATCGTACAGACACAAGTTCACAGCCCTGGAAATGAGAAACTCCTCAGCCTGGAACATTAACTGGCAACTGCTGTCAAGAGGTTGCTTGGAACAGGGGCTTAGCCAATACAAATCAGAAAGGCTTAAAAAGAGAAGACGTTGATGCATCTTCTCACTGCACTCCCTTCACTCTTCATTCAATAGGAAGCGAAATGCTCGGCTGATGTAAATTCCGTTATGGCTACGTAACGTATCACATTATCACCATTATCAAAGGACAAACCATTTTGAGTTCTGTCCTCTAAGTGTCTATGAGGAGTGTTTAGTATTATGAAAATGTGCATATTATGCAAATTACACACCAGGCAGAACTTCCTTCTTGTTTTTCCAGATTTCCAACTTTGAACATAATATTAAATGTTTAGGGGAAACCAGGCGGAGTAAGGAGTCTGGTCTTCTCCTTTTTCTTCTCCTCCATCTTCTTTTTCTAAACACATGATCTGACTGGGGGGTGATTCACTGGTCAATGATGATCAATGATTAGTAACACTGTCTTTCTCTTAACTACACATCTGTGCGTGTACACACACAAAAACACACATTCTCTCTCATGCTTTCTTTCTTTCGTTCTCTCATTTCCCTTCCTCTCCCTCCTCCTGGTTGTTTATACCAAACACAGAGCGAGGGTCTCTCCAAGGCCCCCCGTCAAAATCAGATTACAGAAATTGTTCACAGGTTTGAATTCCCGCCAGCCCTTTGACGACCAAGACGCAAAAAGCCACAAAGGAGAATGTTAATGTTAAAATGCTAATGCAGACTTGTTTAACTCTCGGTTGGGTTCAGTAAAAAGGTCAATTTCTGTTTCTGCGACATCCCAAGAGAAGCATGCAGGCTATCAGCAGTCAGCATCAAAAAGCAGTGCATACCGAGCATTTAGCAGTCAAAGACATCGAGGTTAAAGCAATCAAGAGAATGATCAAGGGGAACAGGGAAACATTAATGAAATAGTTGATCTAATATGATAAATCAGTTCAGTTATTTGAATTTACTTCATCTGCATTTCATCAAGAGAGATCAACCTTATTTCTGGCATCAGTATTTGGAATTTCTACTTACTTGTTATCCTGTGAAAATAAATGAATGTGCTTTTTGAGCAAAAGTGCAGCAAAATGTTTTATAATACATTGTGCCGTTTCAGTTGACCCATTGCATTAGGCAGGTGATTTTATTTCACACGTTAGCAGCAGGTTGAATGGTGTGTATTAATTGGAGAGTAAGTTTCATTAGATTTATAGACTAATTTTGCGAGAAATTCTGATGTACATGAGTTATAACTTGCGCTTGATCTATCCTGACAGCAAAAATACAAAAGAAGCATGTTCAGACTAAATGATGAAGTACTGAAAGACAAAAACAGAGTTGAATGGAATATATGGTTCAATCAATAACTCACAAAGTGGGTCTAACGGGTGCACACATAGGTTGGGCTTATCTAGCATGCTACATACTGTACACACCAGCCAGTTTCAGTGTAATTGGAGATGACTGAAATGAACAAACATAACAAACACTGACGAAAACATTCGGCAGTTCCACCAATAACCCAGTAAAGGCCTAATCACATGAAACCTGCAAAAACAATAACATTGCATACCTGATAGTTCAAATGTATCCTGCAGCCACATAATGACTGATTAAAAAAACAAAACATATTTGTGCTCAGCTAGCGTTGTAACAGTGGAAAGTGTGAGCTTTCCCCAGTAGACGTACATGGACAAATGAATCGTATTAAAGGGTTCCTTACCTTTGCTATAGTGTATTTTAAGGAAATTAACATTTTCATTAAAACAGAGTAAAGCTCATTTACACTGAGATGAGCTTTTATTACCAGCTGTAGAGTAAATACTGACCTCGCTGTTTTTATGTTTCTTGCCCTAAGAACATTGTCAGAAAAGTCATGGTAAAACATCCATTCATTTTTAGAAAGAAGCGCTCATTTTTCAATTTGTAAGGTGGCTTTGCCAATACTGAACCAACAAGTTGCATCATCATTACAAGGATTTAAATCAGGATCAGTTATAGCACTTTCAGGAATTTGTCAGAAACTCAATGAGATGAACATTTCCACATGATACTGTCTGATTCATCTACTGATTTCTTGTAACATTAAAATGTTCCTACAAATAAAAAAAAAGGAAGAAAGAGAGTAAAGGTGTTAGCTCTTCCATGTGTTTAATGTTCAGTAGACATACATGGACAAATGAATCATATTAAAGGGTTCTTTACCTTTGCTATAGTGTATTTTATGGAAATTAACATTTTCATTAAAACTGAGTAAAGCTCATTTACAGCTTTCAGTTTTGCCGTATTCATTCATTTGGTTATAGGAGTCGGATTGGGATGCTGAATATTTACTGTGCTGCATTCATTCACTGCTCAAGATGTGGAATAATGCTGAAAAACAAACTTTGTGTATTCATGTGTTAAGTGTGTTTACAGCGGAAATACTTTCCAGTGAAATAAATCGCTACAAGTGCACATGTATTGCAGTTAACAGTTATAAAATGGGAGTTTTCAGCGTGAAGCAGAGCAGGGTGGTGAAGCATTCACAGTACAAAGTGTTGTTTCCGCTAAGAGTTAGTCCCGACATCCCAGTTCTCCACACTTCTCGGACATCTTTCCCCCATTTTTCATTATCCTTACAAATCTCCCCGTGTGCTAACAAGCGGCTACGCTCTGTGAGTGAACAGACGGAGCTCAGGGGGGAGAAGAGGATCAGAGAGACTCGGAGCTCTTGGGTGGGTGTGTGTTTAGAGATTCACATCTTTTTACATGATACAGCTGGGGCTCAATTAGTGTCCATTTTTCCTAATTAAGTACACTCAGCCTGAATCAGTGGTGCAAAAACTAACATTGTTTGTCAAATCATAGGCTGTATCTGTCTTGCTGCCCCTGAGGCGGGCTGGAGGCCTTCTCTCTCTCTCTCTCTCTCTCTCTCTCTCTCTCTCTCTCCCCTTGCCTCCCTCTCTCATCTCGTGTGTTTGGCGAGGAAGAGAGGAAATGAAGTATTCCCGGTGGTTTTTCCGAAGCTGGTAACTATTTTTTTTTCAGCCTTGTTTACAAAAAGTTCTCAAAGAGTACGCCATCAACAAATTACAACAGAGAGTGTAGATGTTTACTGTAATTTGTTGCGTTACGTGATGCCCTTTTTCAATGTGAGCTCTTGGTCGGTTAGTGTGGTACTGTATTAAAGCTATGCTAAAGGCATGTCAGGCGAGTTTTGTGCACATTTTCCTAATAATGTGGGGTAGTAAGCCTGGCACGCCAAATAAATCCTAAAGGACTTGAGTAAGAGACCCATAGTCACAGACATTTACAGTGTGAAATACCCTCACTAGTGTTATATATGTTAAATTGCTCCCACAGAGAGCATTGGGTCCGACGCTGTCAATCTCTACACACCATCTGCGTATGGTATTAATTTCCCAGACACAACGGCAGTCCTTCTGCAGAAGGGTCAGACTACTCCAAAATGATCTGTCAACCCCTTCATCCCCTGTTGCACTCTTATCAATGCTGCACACTTCCCTTTCCACTGTTGCCATGGCTACGGTTTGGCAGGGATGAGAGGTATCAAAAGCGCTTTGGAGTTTAGCAAAGACTCCTCTCCACACTTCTCTGTTATGTAGCTCTAATCCTTTCCTTTTGATCTACTCTTGATGGAGACGTTAAACCTGGAGGAATTCAGGATGTACCTTACAAAACCTTATGGTACAGTGTGACGGGATGAAACGGAGCTATTCTCCCCTCACTAGTGGTCTAGTCTGGCTGGGCTAGTCTCTTCCAGCTATCAGATCCTACCTCATTATCTGCAGTCGACTGATAGGAAACCTCTACCACTTGGAGGTACTGCTTCTATTCCTGCTACTTCTCTCTTTCAAGACAAAACCAAAAACAATGGACTTTAAAATTCTGTCCGACCCTTTAAAACGCAATACTTATTCCTGTCCTAGTTATGACTGGAAAATACTTTACTGAGAAAAGCCCTAGATATGACAAAAAGCCATTGTAGTCCAGCATCATGGTACAACACGGGGTCCCCGGCCCCACCTCGATATGAAGAAGTGATGAGAGGATGTGTATGACTACATCACACAAATATGTCAACCTCCTTTCCTTAATCCTGAGCCCCATGGCTAGATGACTACGGTAGCCTTCGGTGAGAAACATCAATATCACTGACAGATGGTAGAAACACAGAGAGTCAGAGGAACAGTTGCAGTTCAGTTTATTTGAAAGCCAAAGTCATTTCCATTTCTGCCTCTGTTAATGGTCACTGAGGCTCTGATTCCTGGAGGATCATCTACATGTCACTACACTGTCGCTGTCCGGCCGCCGTCCTGGGCAATGTGGACTACGCATTACAATCTACAGTGCACGTTTTACATTTAAATCAATGCTACCAATTAATGTCAATGAAAATCAAGTGTGCAATATGACGTGCACACACACACACGCACGCACGCACACACGTCTGATCGACATGCAGCTCATATGTTAACAAGGCGATTCAGGTTTAATTGTGTCATGCTCTGTGAATGGACATACTATGTGTGGCTATTTGTCAGTGGTGGGGATGGGAAGTTAAATGTGTGACTTGTTGTGAATATGCTGGAGTTTATATGGGCTGCATGATGAATAGCTGGTGTCAGGTGTTACCATGGGGATGATTACTTGAAAGCAGCCCAGGCAGTATAAGCATGTGGGATTTCTAGCCAGCCCATCAAATGCTTGGCAGGCCATTTATTTCGAATATACAGGTAGTTTCAGGCGATAAGAGTGTATGTGTGTGTGTGTTTATTTGATCCAATCTTTGTGTGTGCGTGTGTGTGTGTGATTGCATCTTTGCATATGCATTAGCCGTATAATAAAGGCTTTTTAACTTTTTCACCACAAGAGTGCC
>CABFOS010023771.1:25009-36580 GCA_900660315.1 Diretmoides pauciradiatus | reverse complement strand
ACTTATGTAAAAGTGAAAGAAAGGGGCTGGTAGTGTAGTGGTCCATTCCACTGCCGACCAACCCTGAGGTCGCAGGTTCGATCCTCAGCGTGGCCTCTGGCTTGGCCGGGCGTCCCCACAGGCGCAGTTGGCCGTGTCTGCAGGTGGGAAGCCGGATAAGGGGATGTGTCCTGGTCGCTGCCCCAGCGCCTCCTCTGGTCGGTCAGGGCGCCTGTTCAATAGTATGTGTCTGCAGACCCGGAGGCTGCAGATTCAGACCCGCAGATTCAGACCCGCAGTTCTACGCCCCGGACGGGTAAGGAGAGGTAAGGGTCGTGAGGGTTAAGTTGAGGCAAGGGGGGTAGTGGTTAAGGTTAGGGCAGGGATGTGGGGTAGGGGATAGGTTTTCAGACGGTTAAGGTGAGGTAAGGGTCGTGAGGGTTAGGTTGAGGCAAGGGGGGTAGTGGTTAAGGTTAGGGCAGGGATGTGGGGTAGGGGATAGGTTTTGGGACGGTTAAGGTGAGGTAAGGGTCGTGAGGGTTAGGTTGAGGCAAGGGGGTGGGGTGTAGAACTGCGGGTCTAAATCTGCGGGTCTGCAGGCACATGCTACTCCGCTTGTTCAGCGGGAAGGGGAACTGGAGGGGATAATGTGTTCCACCGCACGCGCCACACCCTCCAGGTGATATTCCTTGCTGTCGGGTGTAAAGAAGCGGCTGGCGACTCCACATCCATCGGAGGAGTGGTGTATTAGTCTACACCCTCCCCAGTGGAGCAACAACCGGGACCGATTAGACAGGGGAATTGGCCGTTTAAATTGGGAGAAAAAGGGGAAACATTTGATAAATTTAAAAAAAAGTTAATTTTAAAAAAGTGAAAGAAAATTAACGTGTGAACCTTTCAAGGCTCTCTCTCGTCTTTGCCTTTTAACTTACAGCCTTGTCATTCCAGGGGGAACTTGGATCAGAAGGGCAAAAGGGGATCGATGGGGAGAGGGTAAGTACTATCTCCAGAAGACATATATTCCATACATAGCACATCAGCCAGATCTGGTTTCGTCAGGGAATCAATTCTTATCGGCAATTCATTTTCTGTTCATCTGTGTGATGGCCTGGGAATAGGAGTGAGGCAGATTGTCTGGTTGATCTATGTTTTGGGCTGCAACGTCCATCAGCAGTGAATTTAATTGATATGTAGGATAGGCTTGGCATACTGATAAACCCCTGTCATTGTATTACCTTTAAGCCCTTCAATGCCATTTCATATTGAACAATATTTCACGCTGTAGAATTTTGCATGCAGTGATGAAACTAGTGTATATATGCTGCATATCCACAGTGTTTCTATTCTTCTGGTAGCAGTGATTTGATTTTGTTTTCCGCTAAAGATAAAAATGTAGATGCAAACAGAATCTTCCTGGAGTGTTAGAGAACAAAGTGCTTCACTTGCTCTGTTTTAACCAAGAGCATGCTTTCATCTAAAGTAAAGGGAATTGTATGCTGTTATGTGTTTGCTTGCTCATAATGGTGTGACTCCACTACAGTAGATGGTGGCTGAGCAGATGGTCAGTTTGAAGTGGCTTAATAATGCAACCTCTTTCCACCACATATAGTTGCCAGAGAATTCTGCCTCCCTTGTTACTGTAGCAGGGGTTATGGAGCTGAACTATGGCCTAATGGTGATTCACAGGAAAGGAGGAGGAGCTACGGTAACCTAGAGCAGCTCAGACAAACATCAAACCATCTTGTTTATTCACATGCAGAAACATGCATTATACAATTATTTGTGTCATTTTAAAGTTTCAGTCGTCCCCATTTTTTGTATCCAACTTAGAAGTATTGTTATGTTGCTGAAATTTCACTTCTTAAGTGGTAAATGAGAAGTAAAATTAGGTAATTTATGAGGTACACATTTCCAACAAAACAAGGACAAGAGGACAGGGAATGTAAAATAGATTCCAATAGTTGAAAAAAAGACAAATGACATGAGACATTTTACTCCTCTACTCTATACTCGGGTGCTATGAAAGTTTGTCATAGTGTGGTAAAAAAAAATTTTTTTTAGTACAAATCAACACTTGTCTTTTTGAGCAGGATCTAATTCATAACAGGAAGTAAAAGTTGAATAACTTAAACTAAAAATCTTGCCATCTATGATTGTTTCACAAATTCTCTTTGTATGCAAATGAGTTTAACTGATCTCACACATTGGGAGAACAAACTTCTGGGTTCTTCATATATTACATTGGCTGATGCGACTATGTGATGAATATAGTTAGGTATTGCTATGTCTGTTGATGATCGTAGGACAACATATACTCTGGCATTTCAAATCACATTGTTGGATAAGCAATTTGTTGCAGACTGGAGGGAGAGGTGGGATCTCTCCTCCCATAACCAACACTGCCAACTCTCTTCTAAGGAAAGTAGAAAACTGGCTGCCCAAAAAGTTGCTAGAAGCTGCCAGATGATGTCAGTCAGGTCATACAAAGGTTGCATACAAAGTTTAGTTAAATGTATTTACATGCAAAGCAGAAATTTGAAAGAGAGGAAGACCACCCAAATGGACCAAGTAACTGGAGTCCAACTAAATCCATATCAAAGGTCGACAAATGTGTGGCAATGCAATTACAAAGCAGAATGGAAGAATGTGTGTGTACCACATGTTTAAGTAGTTTTGTTCTGATCACTTGCTGTATTTAGGTTCATTTATTCATGGTGGTGTTATACTGATCGAAAGGTACAGTAAGAGGGAGAGAGCTTATCAATGGGTCCTCTCTTCTCCCATTGGCTCTCCCAGGCCTCAGTTGACTGGACAGCGGCTGTCCAGTAAGCTGGAAACCTGTGTTTTTGCTATATGGACTGAGGACTGAAGCAGTGTTGCCCATTGTTTTTGATAGGAAAGTCGCTACTGCCTAATCAAAAAGTCATTAGAGGTCGCCGGATGATGTCATACGCTTATTTGCATATCAATATATTTGCTACAGCCCCCCACTCTTAGCCGAGAAGGGGGGCTGCGCTGTGTATGGGAAGCGCTGTGAGCATCGTTTCTTTGGATTTGCCGAGCATGTAGTGAAAATCAGCGTCAGCCATATCAATTTGTTGCCAAGTGCTTTGGGAGTCAGCACATTAATATTGTTCCCTATTGTTAGAAAAAGTAG
The DNA here is from genome assembly GCA_900660315.1 of Diretmoides pauciradiatus. Classification (NCBI taxonomy): domain Eukaryota; kingdom Metazoa; phylum Chordata; class Actinopteri; order Trachichthyiformes; family Diretmidae; genus Diretmoides; species Diretmoides pauciradiatus. The sequence goes on along the minus strand of CABFOS010023771.1, from coordinate 33,444 downwards.
CACCCCTGCTTTCCTCTGCCCTTAGTGAATGCATGATCAGTGCTGCCAACTTGGCAACTTTGTCACATTTTTTTCACTTTTCAAACCCCCCCCGGTGAGTAATGTGTTGACTCCCAAAGCATTTGGTGACAAATTTGTATGGCTGATGCCGATTTACACAACATACTTGTCTAATCCAAGGAGGTGTGATGATCATAGTACAGTACTTCCCAAACACAGCATAGCCCCCTCCCTAATATTCATATTCTAATAGTGGAAGGTTTAATTCAAAAAATGTATTTGTTGAATAAAATAATTCAAAAATGTAAGGAATTTGAGATGAAATGCATGGGCTTGAAATTGAACATGATTATTGAATTTAACTTTCATTCATTCATTGATTTATTTTCTTTACCTACGTATTCCTATTGAGGGTCACAGGGGACTGGAACCTATCCCAGCATGCAGTGGGTGGAAGGCACGTTTCCCTGCCTGGACAGGTTTCCAGTCCATCACAGTGTGAACACAGACAAACAAACAAACAAATCAATTTTGTTTTAAACAACAGTTCAATATGAGTATGAGCACTGATCTCTTTCCAAAGTTATCACCATCAGTTACTGTTAACTCTATGCACTGTTGAAACTTTGTTGTGCATTCTAAAAATAAGAGTCTGAAATTGATGTCAGTATTCACTCAAATGTCCAAACGTCAAAAATGTCCATAATTCAACAATGTCACTATATTCGCTTTTCATTCTCACCCATTTATTCCAATTGATACAATACATGTCATTGTTCAAAGACTCATGGTGCTGTGACTGTAACAAGAGAACCAGCACAGTCACCCTGTCTATAAAGTACAGCATAAATCAAACTGTGACAGGATGTTCATAAATCACTGCTCTTCACTTTGGTTTTATTTGACTCTCTGACCTACTGTGACCCCTGCATTTGATTTACATTAATGCTATGTGTAGGACACTGGAATAAAAGACGTGAAGTAACAGTTTGGTCGAGACCAAGCTGACTTCATTCAGGGTGATTATGATATGTGGTTGAAACCCATTGATTAACACGGTCACGGGCCAGTATCCCCAGCGTCTTGATAGGTGATTGAGTTTGATACTTGTCGACCCAGTAGGGCGTCCCCTTCTTGATCAATTAATCACTTAATCAGCTGTAAGAGTCCTCGCTGCCAAACACAATTTTAGTTAATCAGGAAAATAACCACATTTCTTGCACCATACTACTGTATTCTCCAGTGGTGGAAGAAGTATTCAGATCTTTGACTTAAGTAAAAGTAGCAGTACCACAGTGTAAAACTACTTTGTTACAAGTAAAAGTCCTGCATTCAAAATCTTACTTAAGTCAAAGTACAAAAGTATTAGCATCAGAATATACTTAAAATAGCAGAAGTAAAAGTCGTGATGCAGAACGGCCCATTTCAGAATCATATATATCATGTTATTGGACTATAATTATTGATGCATTAATGTGTTCATCACTTTAATGTTGCAGCTGGTAAAGATGGAGATAATTTTAATTATTTTATATACTGCTGGGTAGCTTAAACTATAAAATATATCATAATGTATTAGTATTATTGATTTATAATTTGTATTAATAATCTAAATCTGCAGAGTAACTAGTAACTAAAGCTGTCAAATAAATGTAGTGGAGTAAAAAGTACAATATTTCCCTCTGAAATGTAGTGGAGTAGAAGTATAAAGTAGCATGAAATGGAAATACTCAAGTAAAGTACAAGCACCTCTAAATTGTACTTAAGTACAGTACTTGAGTAAATGTACTTAGTTACATTCCACCACTGGTATTCCCAAATATGCAGTGATGTGCTTTGATTAAGGTTAAAGGTAATGAGATCACTTGCAGCACCTTAGCAGCAGTTATCCAATATCTGTGATGTAGACAGATTATTGGCTATGGATTTGATTAGGGCTGTAATACTGCAAGAACTTACTCTAGGACTGAGTATGATCTTTTAAAATTCCGATGGTGGTTCGTGTTCTCAAGCCAGTGATGTGACGGTATTGTTTTGCTGGGGGGCTTTCATGATGTCCTGAGATATGACTATGTCGGTCAGTCAGTTCCATTTAAACTCAGTTGTCTCACATCTTGTCCATTAAAACACTTTTTTGAAGGTAACTCTAAGCAAACTCTTGCCGTAATGCTCCTTGTATTTCCTCGTAGGGTGAACAGGGAGTATCTGGAGAGCCCGGTATAGATGGGACACCAGGAAAAGATGCAGGTTGCTATCTTTGATCGTAAACAACGTGACGGTTGTTGTGCTGCGTAAATATATTTGCATGCTGATTTCGATTGAGCTATTTATTTAATGTTACTACGGGACTTTTTATTATCTGACCTCTCCCTTTCCTGCTACAGTATTAGCTCATAGTCCCTTTAAAGCGAGTACGTTATTTAAGGCTTGAGTGGACACCTGAGAAGACAGAATTCTAGGTATGAGCATGTGAGCTGGTATCATTTTGCAGATATAAGTCCTATGGGACAGTAAGAGTGTACACCATGTTATCTCGAAGGTAATCCAAGTTACACATGCGGTTACATGATGTTCAGCTTTAGAGTAGCGTCTGGCTGCACTGAAAGAATATGATATGTTCTGCACAAGAAGAGCTGTGACAACCTTTATCGATACACTCCAGCAATGCCCCCGCCGTTTATGTTCATTTTAAAGTGGAAAAGATGTTCATGAGACAGATTTCCCAACTCTCTGACAGTGTCTTATACCACACACTGTATATGGTGGTGTGTCGCTGAGCAAATGGAAAGTCACAAAAGGCATTTCCTGCTGTAACCTCCCTGGCATTTGTAGGCCGGCATTCAAGATATCTATGTTACTTAGAGATCCTGTTCCACGGAGCTTTAAAGACCTGCCATTCAGTATATCAAAAGTTTCCCACCAGAATTTTCTGAGTGCTTAAGTCTAGCCTCACATTTTGATTTGGCCTCTCCCCTATTGGCAAAACCTGGTTTGTGGCGATTAAATGGTGTACTATACTTTGCCCTTGCTTTCATGTTACCTCTTGTCAGACAAGGGCATTGACCAACAGCTGCTCTGGTTAGTCAAAGGCATAAGTAAACATAATTAGGCTGCATTTGTGCATCCCTCCCTCTCGCCGTGTTTATTTGCTTGCTTTAGTTGCCTTGTGCTGGGCGGTTGCCAGATTGTCGTGTGGCCCCGCCGCTATAGGAGTGACGAGACACAGTGGTGTGTGTAATTAGCAGGCAAGTGTACACAGCTCCCCACAGCGTTCTGACCTCGTGCTGCAGGAGCGACAGACGCACAGCCAGCACCAGCCTATTCTCAGCCCCACCCCCCTCCTTCGCCTGCCCCATCCAATAAATGCAACAAAGCCCACAGCTTGCAACAGAAGCTAACAATACATCCAGCACCCCCCCTTGTCTGCATCTCCCTCCATGTCACTGTGCACGGAATAGGACCTATGGGCTGAAGCTGAGTCCATTAGCAGGAAGTAGAAGTGCAGCATCTTAACTAGGCTATGCTGGAGGACGGTAAAAAAGAGAAAAATCCACTTTGTCCCTGAAGGGGTCATTAGATGTTTCCAACTTGAGAGGGGGGAGCTTCTTGAAGAACATCAACATACATCATAATAGAATAATTTAGTCTTGGTCAGTTAAAAGCAGCAAACATTGGAAATGGCAAATGGAAAAGTTTAGATACCAATATCTCAGCTGTTTTAAAAACAATTTCCATGACATTTCACAGATCGACTTGAGCACCCAATAACTCACCAAAACCTACATTAGGAACAGCTGCATTCATCCATTTAGATTTTATGTACACATTAAGTAGTTGCAATTGACTTCATAATGGCTATAATTGCTGTCGTTTTTAACTTTCATTCATTCGGCTCCATTCTGCTGTTTGGATTGTTAAATGACAACTATCCTTCAGACTATTTATTGGTCAGTTTGTTGAGCTATCTTTTGCAGTTTGTTTTGTCTGTGGTCTTCATAGTTTTTAAATAACACATTCATATTTGACAGATAATAGGTAGATACCTTTGCCCCTTGAAAATACATTTAGAACTGTATTAGAAATGCTTATGTTATGAAGAAGAAGGGATTGACACATTCTATCCCAGATGTAGATTCATTCTCAAGAGGCAATGTATCATTTACATCCCTACAATCGTGATTAGAATTAGAATATTCAGTTAGGCTGACATAAAATATCATAACATTGAAGTGATCTAATAATCGTATGATTAACGTATGTATCTGATTATTATTATATAATATTTCAAGAAATATGATCTAGCTAGTTTAATGATAAGTAGTTTCAATATTTCACTACTATTGAAGTACTTTTTCGCACTGAAACTTAAACTCCCCCATAGTGCTGCAAGTGATGTATTGCTTTCTGACAGTTCTACACTCCAACTGATGTAAACATTTAGTTTTGCTATTATACTCAAACCTTTTGCTGGTTGGTAAAGTCAATATTATTTTTAACGAACTGTATCATTTCACTTGGCCATCTATTCACTGGATGTAGTCTCTTCAAACTCTGTACACAGCACATAAACAAAGTCACCTTCTCCTTGTGAGAAAGCTATCTCAAAATGATCAGTTGAAAGTTCAATGTTGACTAGAATGTTGGTACTGTAGAAAAAACCCATCATAAGTGATTTCTCCACTTGGCCTCTCTGTTTATATTGCCTCTGTTCAGTCGTGCTGAAGGAAAGTGCTTTTTGACAGAGAAAAGTTGGCGCCCCTCTACTGAATACCAAACAAATACACTGAACATTTCCAAAGCACCAGCTTTAATATGCAGTAATCCCAGATAGTTATGAGTACACGTTGTCGAACTGCAGCCGTAGAGCTTTAGTGTTTGTCAAAGCAAATACAGAAGTCAGAGCCAATGTGGCATAGTAAAAACTGTCGAAATAGCATTTACATTACAAATCTTATATTTTATTGCAGCATTACTGAATCTGAAACTTTCAAAATTCAACATTAAATTTCATAATTAACTAAAACCCTCTATGTCCGGTGTTTCTGTCCTGATGCCTTATAAAATTTCACAGTCTCTTATGCCTTTAATGGTTTTGGACTTTGGTTTTGGACACAATGCAGTCATTTCTGTATGTTTTCAATTTAGTTTATGCCTTGGAGTTTTTGTTAAAGAGGATATAAAATGTAACAGCTCCACCTGAGGTACTTTGCCATAATGAATAAAACCCAAACTTTTGTGGAAAGTCACTTTCAATGTGATACGTTATGATGTGCACTGACTTCTTAGACACTGTTGGAAGATAGATGTTAGTGAAAAAGTATTTATTTAGGCATCATAGCATTCACAATTATCTTCATAAACTTCATTAGGTTGTTCTGAAAGTGTTTTGTCAAGAATAAATTACTTAGCTGTAGATAGAAAATGAAATGTTTAGAACTTAGACATGAAAAATGACTCCAATCCAGTAAATCACTGTGAAAAATGTCCATTACTATGTCATGTTGAAATACCAATCTGTTGTGCCCTTGGTTGCAACTTTGTGATATCATATCGAGGGCTAAATCATTTTGGACAATGAACGTCAAGCACTGTTAGAAAGTATTACTTCCCGGACCGATAAGGTTTTCCATCTCAAATCAGTGGCCAAAAATAGAGTATATGGACACCAGCATTTCAAGAGTCAAATGTCTTTGGCCTTTGGCTTTGTCCTTTGGGTCAAAAGGGATAACTTGAGACTTCATGCTCATCTGGACAGCTGAAATCTGCATTCTTATTCACTCATCAACACTTCTGTCCATCAGCAACGTCAAAGTTATTCCACTTTGTGCTCGTTTTTACAAATTTGTGAACATGTCAATATGAAAGATGTTGTAAATTATGTGTTATAAATCTATTGTTAGTCCAACAATAGATTGGTGGTCCAAATAATTATATGCGCCGACATCACTGATTAGATTATGGTGACAACCTATGTCATAGTTGTTTATATATAACATCATTTAACTAGATGATGTTAAAATATGTTATTCCACATAAGTGAAAAATGTGTGTATTCTCATTAGAAATGGATTTAGGTTTCCCCTAAGTAGCTCTGATTCAGAAACCAAAGCATAAAAACTAAGAAATATTATGAAACACATTATGAAAAGAAAAGATCTAAGATCATTTTCTTATAGTAATGAGAAAAAAAGAAATCCTTCACTTGTAAATAATAAAATGTATTTTTCAAGATAACTGCAATATGCCAATAGTCAGAACCTGTCCTTGTTATCAGATCCAAACTGTTTTCTGCTGCTTCTGATGCGCTGATGCTTCATTCTGCCACTGCTCTGGCAATAATTCAGAAGGACATATGCTTCAGAGACCCCATGTGTCAGATTGCACCAGCAAAGTGGCAAGACTGTCGATGTAAATGAAGATTTGGCCTGTCACATGTGCAGCTATGAGTTACCGGCCTTATCCACAGTGTGAGGAAAAGGGTCGACATAATGGTATGATAGAATCTGTCACATAGAGCACTGCGACAAACTATATTCACTGCATTAGTATAGGGGCATACTTGTTCCACAGCGGCATTGTCATGGCCACTGTGTTTTCTGAATGGTAATGTGTCAAAGGCGTGTAGAGAAGAAGCAATGAATTAGTCTTGTCTGTGGTGGAGCCAGTCTTAATATGATAAGGGGAGGTAATCATCTCCTGCAGATATAATTCACTATTAATAGCCTTTTTAACTATATTTAACCGTGACAAATGATTGTGTTTCTGAGCCATTTTACGGACCATCCACATTCCCCACCTTTCCTGTCCCCCCTAACCTATTTCAAAGAGTTGTTGCTGCTGGCCCAAATGTGTCACACCCGACAAGGCCTGCTGCAAATTTAGCCTGTCAATATGTGTCAAGCCTCATTCATCAGCTATCACTGGTGTAGTCATTTATCTCCAGTCTTTATCTCAGCTGTCCCTCCTCTTTCACATTTCACCACCGAGAGGCTTGACTTTGCCCCAAGCTCGCGCAGTTCAATCCCACCGCCACCGAGTCCTCCGCTTCAGGCTCAAAGGCAATGACAATCACAGTCCTTGCTGAAACTAAGTGGGATGAGGGGAAAAAGAGAGGCGTGGGAGTGGGGCTAGACACACTGTCATCAGCTGATTGTGTATCTTTCTCCAACAGAATATCATAGCGTGATTTATAGTGTCTGGCAATTGATACTATCTATTCTATCCACATAGACTGTTAGTGACAAGTATGAGAATGTGACACCTGCATGATATATTATCTACTGGAGATTATGTCCAGCAGCAACATACTGACATTAGACACGCTGGGGAATTATATTATTTCAACAATTTACAAATTCGCTATAATTCCGATTGTAGATAGTAGGTCATGTGTTGTATAATTTTTGTTCCCAGGGTTTGAAAGGTGACACAGGGCCTATTGGTCCCCTTGGCCCCAAAGGAGACAAAGTGAGTGACACTGCCTAACATACCGGGGTGCACAACAAGGTTACGCTCTGATACGTTTCATTTTTAATGAAAATAGAAAACTTCACTTTAGGGATGCTTGACTTGCATGAGCTGTAATCTCAGACTCAATAACCTGTTTTGCCCATCTGTTTGAAGTGCTGCTCTGATTGCTACTCCAAACACGGTCAACTAAAAGACGGCCATCTTCTAACTGTTAAGCCATCGGCAAGACCTTGTCCAGCGGGTATCACAGTGCAGTCACATATCATTGCCAACCTAGTAGATAGAAATGGTCCAATTATTATTTGCAGGGCATTTGTTATTTGTAATGGACACACCCAACAAAATCTTGTTACCTTGCTTGAGGCCTCTCTAGACATTCTTTATATGATTAAAGGCTAGAGCAAGAATGTGGATTGCATGCTAACACATTCTGGTTCTGACATGGTGTACCAAAGATTAAAGGGATAACATGGTGGTTGGCCAGACTCTCCAAGTTTTTGATATACTATTTGTACAAGAGGGCATTGAAGAAACATGATGAAAGTATTAAATATGTCCGTTCTTTGGTTTTGGAGAAGTAGGCGTGTTCAATTTATCGTCCTATTTTCAACCGGTTGAGAATGTTCTTATCCTAGCGCCATCAGGAGGTTAACCACTCCCCTAACCATGCTGGTTGGTGGATAGGAGAGTGGTATAAGGTGGGGGGCGTGGCCTATCAATCATCCTGACTGACAGTTCTCATTGACACGCCCACAAAACAAGGTGAACTTGTAGAATGGGAAATTTGGGCATTTAAAAGGGAGTTTTATAGTACTTAAAAATGACTGAATAACAAGATTGATGGACACATTCACTTTGATGTCACCTAAAGATAACTGGCATGTGTCACATTCAACCACCATGTTATCCCTTTAAGATTTGTTCAAATTCAGAATCCGCAATTTACATACTGTAGAACATGTCTT
>CABFOS010023771.1:0-18535 GCA_900660315.1 Diretmoides pauciradiatus | reverse complement strand
GCTGTGGCTACAGGCGTAGCTTACCATCACCGGTATGATTGGGCGAATGGTGTGCATGGAATCTGTAAAGCGCCTTGGGTATCTGCAAATAGAATAAATTATTATTATTAATTACAAAGAACCTTAGCTGCCATGCAAATTATGCAGAATACCTTGACATGCACAGACCACTCCACAACCTTTATGGAATAGCCAGGAGTGGAAAGCTTTCACAAGGCCTTAAATTCCAGCCCCACCATCTCTCACACTGTCTCCTTCAATTTACTGTTGAGAAAAATACTGCCAGTCTACTGACATTTAGATGTGGAGAATGGTTGCAGTGAGAAGAGGAGAGCAGAGATAGATGGTAAATGATGCTATTTGGACTGATCCTTCTCTAAAGCATAAGGCAGCATATGCAAGAGAGGGAGAAGATGGATGACTGATACAGTTTGTCAGGGTGCAGGTAAGGGCTGGTCCATGTCTAGGAATCATGGGAATGTATTGCCCCACATGACACATGTACATGTACATGTTGCCATTAATACTAATGTGAATCACTTGCTTTTATCCATTATGGATAACGCTGACACAAAATGTCAGGCACGGAGTAGGACTTTGGGACTCCGTGGCACACTACAGGAGATCAAAAAAGCACCAGTAAAAACACTATGTCTTCCCTGCTGACAGCGGCGTAGTAAAAATATCAGGCCCTGTAATGAGGTGCTAAGCTCTATGTTGTCATTGTAGACTGGCCCTGTCCTGTACAGGACAAGGAGGGGACAAGGAGGAGCAAGGCATGCATGTGAAGGGAATAGTGTGGGAATTTGAGAGATTTCAGTGTCGAGTCATGCAAGCTTAAGTATTATGTCTGCATTGCAGCTACATGCAATACAGATATCCGTCTACTAATATCAGGTATGCTAAAATGTAGTGTGCAAACAAAAGTGGCAGTGGGGTTTGGTCAAGAGAAAGCATTGCAAAAGTACCAATTGACATCATTATGTAAGCTCAAAATAGGAGTGAAAACCTACGCTTGGTCTATGCATGCGGCTTGCTTAAAGCCAAAATACACAGGAACGCCACGACACGCTCGGTTTATTCATGTTGTGCCAAGTCTTCCCAGCGTACTCTGCTTTGGTAGTTGGCACAGGGTTGTGAGTGGGTTCAGTTGAGACATGGGTTCATCCCTGGGCAAGTCAGTAGGTTGTTGTAGATTAATAAATAATCACTTTAAGAAATCCCCTTTACAAGGTGTTTTTTTGGAGTTGAATCCATGCCTTACACCATATTAAACCGTATTAGCTGTATAAAGTTACCTGTATTGAAAAAAATAAGTCTATTTAAGTCACCAGCAAATAGCATGTTGATTCTCTTGGTTTGCTTTGGAAGTTATGTGACATTTTCACAGAGTATGGGCATGAATTTGTTCGAATTAAATGTTTTGAGGACCAACACATTGACATTATCAATAGATTATATGAATAGATTCGACTTCCTTCCATTGATTCTGTAAATAATTCACCCATGTCTTCAATGCATTCCACAGGATGTAAATAATGTTAATTCAAAGCATTTAAAATGCACTTTAATAATCTGAGGGCTTCTATCGTGGTAAGGATTCCTTTTGTCTTCTATCCCTTTGGAAAATTCAAACCTCTGATTAATGTACAAATGTACTGTGTTTAGGTCTTATGAGACAGCTGTGTTAGTGGAGATGATGAAACCCTCTTCTGTCTATGGATATCTTCTCTACAAATGAATTATGCAGCATAGACCCTCTCCTTTTACTTTTATTTTACATTACATTACAGTTATTTTAGCACTGACACTTTTATCCAAAGCAACATACAATAAGCATTTTTAGATACAATAAGTATTTTATTCACAAGATAGAACACTGATGTACATGCACGCCTTGTTTATTATAATATTTGATGACACAAATGAAATATCATGAGGTAACATTCTGGCTCTTGTCTGATTGCCTTCAAATTACCTCCAGTATCTCTCTCTTTGAAAGGTCTCATAGAAATATGTCCTTGTACAGTACCTTAGCTGGGGTGACACCATGCCACATAGGACGCTTGCCTCATGTCATTCAGATAACAGAGGACAAAAGTGACAATAAAGGCCAAAAGGCCTAGAGGCTGTTGCCAGTCAATTACATTAGACAGTCAGCTCCAGCATGGCTTTGTGGTGGGAAAGAGTGAACATGAGAAGAATCCTTTTCCACTAAAGAAGGTCATGTACCGAATCAATCCTACTGGTAAAAGAATCCATCTATACTATTGCTGGCTATTGATAAAACACTGCAGAGTGGAGCTCTAGGCTATGGCAGGACTTCCATTACATTGACAATTTATGCATTGGACCTGTTCCATTCCCAGTCCTTTAAGCATTAAACCTAGCATGGTGGCTAATTACCCCGAACATGTACAACAGACCTTTATTAATTATATAGTCTGTGTGCCTGTGGCTCCTCTGTACAGCTATTCTTCAATAGCCTCTTATAGTAATTAAAAAATCTAAATTAATTGGAAATTGGTTAACTGACATTTTTCAGAAAGATCTTTTGATAATAAGTTCTAAGATATTTCAATACATCAATCACGAGTACGTAATGGTTTCCTCTGCAGTGGCATTTATGTGTATCTGACCTCTGCTGCGTGACATACTGTAGTAAGCACAGAGCCTCATATTATTTCACAAGGAGATAGCGGTGAGGGCATGAGAGTGCTTAGACATGCGATCCTCATGCAGGAAGTCAGATGAAACCATAGCTTCTGTTTAATGTCCAGTTGGTGGCTGTTGAGGAGTAAAGACAATCTCACCCAGCTGTTTGGGAGAGATCTCTATTTGTGTCCCAAAAGTCCAACTGCTGTCCTATCATGTCCATCGACTATCAGCACCTCAGGCAATGTGATAGCACTCCCAGATCAATGCCCCCTTATTATACACTACTCTGTCAGTTATTGTAGTGCACACACTAAAGTGAAAAACTGAAAAGTGTGTCTGTCCACTTTTCAGTTTTTCACTTACAAAACGTTTCAACAGTGTGGCTGATGTCTACAGCAGCTGCCTGGCCATCATACAGTGACATGGATATAATCTGTCAAAACAGTAGAGAACGTCATCTCTTTTGCTTGTGTTTGGCAACTGGACTACTCCAGATTACCAAAGAAGAGAGAGGTAATTGCTGTCTTTGGGAAGTGATAGCAGTGTTTACATTTTTCCATTCATACCCTGTGCTGAATGACTGAGACAGCTGTCTATAAGCCTGTGGCCAACAGAACAGCCATATTTTCCCCATATCTTCCCCCTTTCATCATGGCCAATGGATCGTTAGCTGAGAGGAGGTGGATGCTGTTGGTCAAATGTTTCATCCCGGCCTCGGGAACAAGTATGTAATCATTACAATGATGCCCCGTTATTTCCTACCAAATTGTTGGTAATTTCCTTTCAGCACGAGGCACATATGTTTGCATTTGGTGCACGCGCATATTTGTGTGTGTGTGTGTGTGTGTGTGAGTGTGAGTGTGAGTGTGTGTGTTTGCACATGGCTGTGAGCAAATATGTATGTGTGTGTATGGACAATGTCACCATGGAGGGAGGAGTCCTTTAAACAGTGCACCAATATCCTACTGATACCCTCTAACCGAGTCTAACGGATGGCATTATGCAGGTGCAGTAAGGTCAAGACATTAGTGTCAGCTTGGATGGGATCATATTTATCTACTTGAAAACAAAATCTATGTGTTCCCATTGCACAGTTAATAGCTTTTGTCATTTAACCTAATTTGGCTTGAAAAATCTGCTCTGAGAACAAAATGCATGCTGTTACTGGAATTTAGATGCTTCTCCTCTGCAGGACTAAACAAATGTTGTTTTGAGATAATTGAGCCAGCACAGTATATATAGTATTCATATTATATCTAATGGACTTGGCTCAGGTTCATTTGGATCAGACAGTGTGTCTGCAGAGAGACTGAAGCATGTATTGACACTGACAGGGAAGGAGTTATGGCTTGGTTTGCAGGGGAGTGGAACATTTGGCGGTGGTTTCTATGCTCCATAGGTGCAAGCGGACATGAACAGAGATGCAGCTGTAACAGGCTGTTGACCTCTACCAGAGCACCTGCAGGGCGAGATTATTAAGTAACGAGTCCCCAGTGAGAACAGCAGCCTTCCTGCCAGAAGTTCTCCATGGGAGGCTGCAGCTGATTTGGGTGATACAGTACATGTTTAGAATTACAACAGTTATTTGATTGGAGCAAAGCTTTTTGCTGGCCTCCTCAATATGCGGTCTAACATCATCCAAACTTCTTGACAGTAAATTCATTTTCAACGTCCGGATTTTTGTTAAAGGTTATGGTAAAATTTGTATTTCTGTGTATAATATATATTTAAAATTCAATAGATTTAATTGTGCTTGTGAACTTCTGTCAATCAGATTACTTGGCAGTATAAATTACAAGTCTACCATTAAGTATTTACACACTAAATTTGTTGATCGAGGCTACCGTGTGTATCATCACAACGAATTATTAGATGTTAGCATAGTGTTGAAAATATCATAAATGTAGCAACAGTTGTGGTATATTACGTTATTAAAAATTAAAAGTACATATTGCATTGAAATATCGGCATATTTACATATTTTCTCAGTATAACATAACGCAGTACATAAATAGATAGATGCATATATAAATATTTCTATACTCATGCATTCTGTGTGACAGTAGGTAACAGTATAAAACTACATCCACGTACATAACAGCTATAAAACAACCACAAAGCAGTAAAACACAGTGATACTGATGGTCTATGTCTTTAAAGCAATGTTTAAATACAGTAGCGTGATGCAGATTTGTAGTTACAGTTTTGGCCTGACCCGATGAAGCTCAATGGAAGAGTAACACCAAGAGAAGAATTTACAGGTCAGCAGGGCTCACAGCTGAGATTTTATGGCAAGATTTACACCCTGTGCCATGCCAGTTTACAAGCCGGGGGAGGATTCGTTAACCCTTTGTTAAACAAAGTGACTGAGGTTACTTCTATTTCTCTGTCCAAATTACAGAGACATGCGTTTGACACCTGTATTACACCAGGAATGGGCGTGTTTGCACAGAGCACAGGATAATTAATCTTGTCAATGTCAAGTGCATTGGGAGGAAGGATGAAACAAAGATTTGACCTGCTTGGCTATGGAAAGGTCTCACATTTGGGCCCAGTTGGGAAAGAGGAGGCGGTACAGGGGGAAGTGTTTGGCACATACGAGGACAGATGCACGGAGCTTTGATTTATCTGTCTGACTCTCGTCTTTCCCAGCAAGCCTCAGTAGGGCTACATTAATGGGTGTCCAGCCTAAACACATTAATTGGCCAATTAATTACAGGGACGCATACAGGGGGCAAGACTTAGAGGGGGCTGTAGTTTTGATTGTGCATTGTTCACTGGCTGCATACCCACTGTGTGTGTGTATGTGCGTGCATGCACATATGGTTGTGTAAGTTCATGTGTGTGTATGTTGGTGTAATAAGCTTTTGTTTGACTCACTCAGTGATGTTCAACAAGGGGTAATGTAGGTCAACACATCCTCTGAGCATAAGATAGGCTTGCTGTAGTTGGCCAGAGCATGGCCTCCATTCACACTTCCCTAACCTCACTAGTTACTCTGGGGACAGGGCTGTGCTACGCAGCAGGGACACTGCAAGCAATATAAGTGGCCCTACCTCTGCAGTGTCAGAATTCATCAGGGCTTGGCATCCCCGTGCCTGTGTCTAATACCTCTCCAACATTTTCAAACGCTGTATCGATGTCTGCCAGGTCACAGTAACACTAATAGAATGTCATGTGTCAGGTGGGGTCAGCTGAACTGAATTTGCCAGACTCATTGAGGTATGTCACTTGAGAGGAGGTGACTGAACCTGTGACTTAGGGCCACCGGTCTAATGAAGGTGGGTCCAGACTATGACTTCAGTCGTCCAAAGAATGGGATCCGTCTGGCACCAAACAGTCTAGAAATATGCAAACACATATACACAATACTCCTAATGTGGACACCTATAGTAAAGGGTATTTTGGTGCCACGATCCTTGGCTGGAAGCTAATACTATCCCCGAATGAGCTCTGTCTGTGTTTGCGGTTTCCCCAGCCAGGGGAGGGAGGAGGACATGGAGAGCTCAGAGTGCAGGGGGAAGGAGGCTGGTTGGGGAGGAGACGTAGCCCTGAACACTGCAGAACACAGAGGCGTGGTAGTAGGAGGCTGCAGCACTGTTACAGCCTGCCATCCATATTCTCATTCTCCACACTCTCAGTCTGCCCGCAACCAATTTAGATACATTCATCTGTGTCCACTTTAATGGCATGCCAGAGAGCAGTGCACTGACAGTGGCCTGATATTATACAGATGCTAGTGTGGGACCTTAGTGTAATCTGTTATGCGTGGCAAGTGATATGAAGCATAAGACTCACCGAGGGCTGCCCAGAGTGAGTGCCCTGTGGATCTTTGCACAGTGTATTCTCTCTGACCTCAAATATTTGTCTGTAAAATGAACCAGGGTTTATTCAAAGTAGATTTTGCACCCCCCCATTCACTTGTTGGATGATGCATTAATGAAACACTCAGTATCTGTAAACATAGGATGTGAGCAATCTGCACTAAATGAGTGATACGACCAAAAGTCCAGAGGGGACTGTGAAATTTCTAAGAGCCTAAGACTAAGACTAATAACAGCATCCATTAAGAGAGGAGAACATTGTAGAGCAACACTGGTCTACTGAGGAGCCAGCGCAGTATGCACCCAGCTCGAATGGAAACCCTGCACAGACATCCAGCTGATCAGTGGGAATTGAGCTCATGGTTTAATACAGATTTATTATCTTCACCACATAAAAATGCAAATTCACATAATGCCATTAGCTCTATCTCATCTCCTTAGGACTTGTTAAAGTCAATGAGCTCTTTAAACTCATCACTAAAGACGTGGTAGAGACGTGGCTGTGGAAAAGAGCTGTTGTGAGGCTCCCATGGGGCTGCTTTGGGTTTGTTTCCATAGACCTCCACTGTCTGTGTTTCCTATGATTGCCTTCGGCTCTAGTGCTTGCAGACTGTGAGGTAGTGAAGGGTTGGATGTTTGCTGAAATAGCTCCATACTGGCTATTTTACTCAATGATATGGTGCACCCTATGACTGGGTAACATTTTAATGCCACCTGTGCCCCTTTGTATTGTGCAGCAGTTCAAAGAGGTATGATGTGATATGAATTTTATTTTCTCGCTCCCTCACTCTCAAAGCCTCTTGCGCTCTTCTATTTCCTTCTTGTCTTAGTATCGTGAGCCCTCTACTGAAAAATCTCCTTTACGGTATTCAGTGCCTAATTGCCAGACTACCTAATTAGGGATGTTATCCAACACACATCATACATTCATGCATTGAGGACATCCATCCTTTCTGAGAGCTGACAGTCTCCTCATTGGCTCTGTCTCTCGCCATGTACAAGATTTTTGATGAAGCCAGTTTGCCATCTAGTGGCACATGCAGGAATCTACATTCAGTCACCCGAGGTCTATGATTGAGTCTCTGTGAGGAAAGCCTTCATGGAAAGCTTCAGCCAAGAGACTATAGGTGCAATCTTGGCCAGCTGAGCTGTGTCTTAAGTCGGCTGCAGTGTCAGCCATCTCTTTATACGTTCCTGAATATTTAGATGGCTGGGAGTTAAAGAGAGCATTGTGTGCCAGTCAGAATGGTGGAAAATGCTAAGCTGCATTTGAGCCCCTGCCAGGCAGCTGTCGGCTTTGCCGTTCTCTTCCTGCCCCTGCCGCTCCTCTTAACCCTCAGTAAACAACTGGAACAAATCCTATTTTATTGAGGCTTTTACCAAGTGCAAGGGATCTCTGCAAGCTCCAGTGCCCAGGCATTTTCTGTGCTTGTGCAGTGTCCTAATATGGCATCCAGCTAGGACAGTCAGAAGTAGGGAGCTTGCACTCTCTGTCTGTAATTGGATCCGTAATCAGAAGCAGGTGAGGTTGTGGTCTCTGCAGTGTGAGTTGTGACATCTCAAGAAAGCAGTTAAAGTTATGTTTACCTCAGGAGCATTGTTTTTTAGCTGATTTGACATAGTAAAATAGGGTTTGTTGAGCATCGTGACAACTGCAGCATATCAGGCTGCATAGGCTATATTTAATATTTGTCCATTTCACAACCTGATATGATATTTCTCAATTGTGTAGCTCATGGGCAAAGACAGCTGGGCTGATGTATGTGTGAGAAAGTATTATTAATGTCGGTGGAGCTGAAAATCTGCCTATTTGGTATTCCTTCTCTCTTGTAAATAGCCTCTCATACCACACAAGTACAGTATGGCTTTAAGGTATGTTTGTAGCCCCTTATTTTGAAAACACTTTCCCTTTCAAGAAAAGGGAACATTAGATTCTATCTAATGTTAATATGCATTCACAACATATTGCTTAATAATATACATATAATTGAGCCAAAAGTTTAGGAGGTCTTGCTGCTCTGAGGCCGTTAGGATATCTTTGTGCTATTTATTTTATGGTTAAGTGGGAGTTGAGAAAACATCTGCATAGGGAAAGGATGATATTTCAGAATTAGTTATAGAATAAATTTGCACTTGCTGGCAGTTTGAATTCATTTCTGTATCTGGATATAACAAGTGCTCCTAAAGGAAAGGCCAGCTTCTTATGTAACTCCAGGCTTTACTGAAAGGCTGAGGGGATCAAGTGTATGTGGTTATAATGTCTCAATGTAGCTCTCTTTTCATCCCTCAGAGGCCAGGAGCTAGTACATACAGGCACTTGCACTGCAAAATAAATATTGTGACAGGCTGTGCTGTGGCAAACTCCCTTGCCATGTGTGTGTGTGTGTGTGTTCACAAACATGGGATGAGTGATGTTCTGCCTGGCCTCCTGCTGTATGAGATCCTTCTAGCAGGTGATTCTTGCACAGAATGACCTCAGCCAGCCTTTTATTATAATAGGAAACGTTCTACCAATTCTGTCAATTGGTAATCAAAATAAGAATGATATGCCCATGTCTCATTTTCACTGTTTTGTACACGCATGTTTACCAAGCAAATACAGCTGCTGCTCATAAGCTACGCAGTCAGTTCCAGTTAAGTTTAGTCCTGCAGTAAGACAAAAGGCTCAGGTGGCCTGAGTACATGTCCCCTGAGAGAGATGAGCCTCAGCTCAGGCGGAAAGAGTGGGAGTGGCATGTGAGTGTTCAGTCAAGAAAAGGTCATCTCTCACATGAGCTACGTAACATTGTCGCCAACCTGGTAATGGCAGATGGTTTCTCCTTCAGGACATTCAACTTCCTCATCAAGCGCAGGATGAGCTTATCTGTCAGAGAAAGAAGAGACTGTATACCTACTGCACACCAGTGTTGTGTATTAGACCTTAATATACAGTCTATAGAGAGATTAGACATCCTGGGAGCTTGCACTATTGAATTGTTTCTATGGATTCACAACTGCTAAATTTTAAACTGATGGAGTTAATTTGTTGTTGCACATGGGAATGGTTATATTTACATAGGCAGATCAAAATGGCCAAACTTATGTGTTGGTTCTTAAAATGACCCTGAATACATTAAATCTGGTGTTAGGTATAATTTGTGACTGTTCCATGAGAAGGAAAAGCAATGTCCTCATAAACTTCAAGGCCAATACCTCCTCAAATATGGGACAAATATGGTCTAAAATGTTAAAATCTGTTCAAATCCATTTAACCACTGGCATCTATTACTGCAGGCACAATGTGATCTAGCCAAGTAGGACATGGTCCTGGATGAACATCCCACATCGCATGCTAATCTGGACCCAACCATAAACAGTCGACTAGTTGATCCAGGACCACATCCTACTGTACTTGGTTAAATCACGTAGCATTACTGCATATATAGAGGGGGAAAATAAAGACCATTTTTAAGCAGTTCTCAGGCCACCAGTTGCCCATCATTGTATTAGTATACTGTATGTGTGTGTTAGGTATGAGATGAGTCCTACGGTCTTTATTTCAGTAGACCCTCTGTTGACCCCTTTTTACAGAGGCATTTGTCAGATGGATTATGGAGGTTTTTGAAATGGTCTTCAATATTGTTGGTAATGTGAACTATTCTGCCTTTGCCACTTTATACCAACCTTACCCTGGTATGGGGAGTAGGACAAGGAATGTCTCAGAGAAAATGTTGACATTTGGGATAAGGATTATGGAGTCATCATAAACGTGTGCCTCCGCTGTGCTTCACTGTAGCTGTTGACTTTGCTCTCAGAGTGGGGCCAAGCCTCATGTCTGTGCTTTCCCTTTACATTTTACAACCTCTACTACAGTAGAGTTGAAGCCAGTGGAGTCCAGGATGCATGTGGATTAAGTCAGAAGTTTAAAATACACTGCCAGTCTACTGAGACTTCTTCCTTTACCCCGCTCTGTTTGCTCAAATTAGCCTTATTGACACTATTCCTGAATCCATTGTAAATGTGGAGAGTACTTTTCCAACTTTATGTTTGCAGGTTTTTGAAGTGAAATAAATAGAAGACAGTTCATCTCATCTCTGTTGCCTTCCCGGACTATCTCTTTCGTTCTCCCTACCAGTATCCCTTCATCTTTCCCTGCCTCCTTTCCTCTCCCTTTCATCTCTCCTTTTCTTCCTTGCCTCCTTCTATCTCTTCCTCCCTCCCTCTAATCTACCGCAATGACCTGAAGGAGGGCTTCACACTGCAGCGCTCAAATAATAATCAAGCACTCGGATGTTGTCAAATTTATAGGACACTGAGCGTTGCATAGCAACAGAGATTGCCAGAGTGATCCAATAGGCGCTGGTAGTTGGGTGAGATAGAAACAGGGCGAATGACAGGAGACAGGAGAGAAGACAGGACAAAGACAGAGGGGAGGAATGAGACGAGAGTAATAGAATTAAGAAATGACAAATAAAGGGGATAGAAATGCGATAAATTTAAATGGTAAGGTTGGCTTAGTTGAAAAAAAAAATTCACTGATGGCTTGTCTTTTGTGCTTACCAGTCTGGGCCTTTCATATTATGCCCTTCATCATGTTGCCAGTTTCTACTCTTTCACCTTTTTGGCATATTTAAGTGCAGCTGAGTTCAAAGGTAGCTTGAAGATAGAATAGCAAAATAGTCTGGCTGAATGCTACTCTTTTGGTCTTAGGTAAGTCCTAGTGCATCAAAAACATACATTTGTATTTCTCTGTTTGGTATGGTTGTTAAAGTTGAAATCTGCAGTTCAAGTTTTGTGTCCATCCTTGTTGCCTAGAGACAGCTTTGGACTGCATTTTACCTCTGACACTTGTCTTTCTTCTGGCTAAACAATAGAACACAACTACAAAAAAGCCTTATACAATCTTGCAGAAAAACAAGTTGTTTTGGCAATACATTCAGAATATATAAATCCATAAAATGCTCATCATTGGGATGCTTGTGTTGCCACTGACAGCACCAATTTGTCAACAAAACAGGCATCAAACACACTGGAAAGCCTTTCTTACTGCTCACTGAAGCCATCCAAGATTATGTTTTAGGTTATACAAAATACGTTGGTCGTTAATGTAAAACATTTTTTTGTGATCAAACAATGGGTGCAGATGTGTCACATAAAACAATGACAGAAGTTTGTGCAACACCCCAAACCAGAGTTGCCATCAAAACAGTTGTTTTGGTCCTGACAACTTTTGTTATTTTGAAAGCATTTGTCTATGAAAACCTTCTGTAACCTGATTTAGTAAGTAGATAGATAGTAGATAGTTCACAAGTATTGTATAAAACATTCTGTCCAAAGACAGACTATTGGTTTTCCTATGCAGGGGTGGGCTTCCCGATCACATTCATTTCCCAAGAATATCGTGAAGTGAAAATTTCAAGAGATAATTAGTGAACCGTCCACCGCTGAGATACAAACATAGAAGATATAGGTCAAGTATGATATAATGATATGATAGAGGAATCATCGATTTGGTCATAATGTATTTCAATCATATCTATATAACAATGCACTTCCTGTTGTTTGTTGCACGTGGATTTCAAATGTAGACATATATTGAAATAGCACAAGTAAGATGTAAGATTTGATTTGATTCAATTTAATTACATTAAATGCCGCTTTAGGTCAGAAAATGTGCTACTATCTACTATCATATCAGGGATGGGGGATCAAATCCCACCATGGGCATTCCAAATCTATGGTATCTATGTGTAAATATTGGATGCATATAAAATAAATAACCCATTGAGTGGAATGCTTTAGGACAAGAGTCATAGAAAGGTACTGTACTGCTAAAAGGTCAACTGATAATATACTCGATGACACAACTAATTTTAACTGCATTCATCTATAGAAACTGAAAAATGTATTGCCAAGAAACTGCACTTTGTCCGACATATTTTAACCTCAACCATGACTTCCTCATCAACCTAAATGTGAAAATCCTACCACATAATTATCCAGTTAGACTAAGAGTCTAAAAAGAGGTTCAGCTGAAGTTAAGTTCATTGCTTACGTCAACATGGCAGAAGCAATACAGCAATATTTTCCAAACAGAAAATCCAGTGTTAAAAATATAGATTTATGTAGCGTTGTGGAAAAGACACAGTTCTAGCTTATGTTTGTTTCAAAGTTGCGGCCGAAAGATAATGCAGATAATGCTTTTGACATGTTGTGGAGCGCAGGGTAAACAGCAATAAAGGATCTTGCCTATACACACCACCTGCAAAGAGATACTTGAAAGAGATTTCACGTACTATGTGCGTTGCCACACGTTTTGGGGAACACTCATGAAATTCACACGTCTTGAAGCATTACTTAAAAATATACTTGAATATCACTATAATGCCTTTCGGGAAACTTACCCCAGCTTAGTAAACACATCAAAGACTGATTAAAAGTGATCCAAGAAATCCAAAGCAGAGCAATCATAGTTGAAATCGTATTATTTAGATATTATTATTATTATTAGCATTATTAGTTACAAGGGGTCCTTTCAAAAACCAATTTCTTCTCTGATCTTTGATGTTCTCTAAAGTGTAGAAAAGAGAAAGCAGTGTAGGCAAGATTTAGGTTTTTAATTCACATTTTATTGTGCATAGGTATGCAGTAACTATGCTACAGTAGATGTACTCAGTGGTTTTAGAGTAGCTGAAGAAAAAATACTGAAATGTGACCCGAACATGGAATTTGTATCTTCAGCCAATCCACAAGAGCAATTACCTTCATACTCTCATGGTGTCGGCTGGCGTGCAGCATCAACAACTTTTGCTGGAGTAATTGGGTGCTCATGGGCACTAGGGTGGTTGTTGACAGGATCGGTCAGTTATGACATCTCAGGGTTTTCGGTGTCAACTGAGTGCAAACAAGGACGACAGCTGTCACTCACACCAATTTATTTTGTCATCACTATACTATACATTTGTTTCCAGTGGACTCTTATTCGCCTGTCTGACCTCAAGGCCGTCTGGTGTGGTCATGTGATATTTTGCTTTATTGTGAAAATAATTGTCAGGACTCTTGATGTTTATAAATACTGTAGTAAACCTTTATGTTAGAATATGGGATCTGAAAGATGAAAAAAGAGGCATTTTCCAGTCCATTACTGATATATTCATACCCATAAGCAGAGTTTATACTGTATGAATCCCAGGCTGGGACTGCTGTATAAGTAATAAATGTAGTAAAACTGGGTTGAATGATTATTACTTTTTCTTATTTTAATATTTCTTATTGTAAGCCAAATAAAACTTAAATCATCAATGGTTCTGTCTGACAGCATCTTGATCTACCATATTACCATACTGTATATTTTAATGATCATATGCAAACACATGGGCATGAAATTAGTATGCACTTCAGAGTTAAAAGACTTTTAAGGGCAAATGTGGAGAAATAATTTAGAAAACTGCATAATTCATCACTTGCTTGGAATAATAGCATATGAAATATTCATTAGCTTCATTTCTGTGTAATCTGCTTTTGTTGTGTTGAGTTCAGAGGAGAAAGGGCAGGAGCAGGATCAGGGGCTGAGGCTACAACAAACAAGTCTGATCTTTTGGCAGGTGTAGCACTGATTCAGTGTTGGCATATTTATTATCAATGAAGGAACAAAATAACACCATCCGCCCTCACTGAAGAGCTGTCATTGTTTGTGAACTACACCTTTTACACACAAAAGGTGTTTTTTTGTTTTGTGTCTGCATGTAGTGCACTATTCAATGATTACTCCATGAGTACTTCTGTTGTGTTTCTTGACAGCCAACGACGGTAACCAACTTCAGTAACATTTCAAAGAATTTATTCAGGAAAGATGTCAGTTATTTGAGGGGTTTTTACGGTTTTTAAAACCCCGTTCCTACATGTCAACGAAATTTGACATTGTCTTCTTCCAGCTCTTTTTGATGAAGCACTTGTTCGCGCTCATATTCAAGCACAAACTGAACGCCGAGAACCTCAGAGCTTCATTAACACAAGGATGATCAAAAGAAGCTGGCCAGCGCTCCATGCGGTACATCAAATAGCATTTGATGTGTTTGAACTGGATTGAACGGGAGAACATACGCAGTCCCAGAGAGGAGGCACACATAGGTTCCATTGTGTCATTATTAAAGTTAATATTTACTGTACCTTGGCTTCCCATTTGATAATCCTGTAATCTGTGGACTACAAACACAGAAACACACCGCACACAAGCACAAACACACAAACAGATGATTAAAAGCAATAGCTCCCAGGGAAGCTCCTAGCTGCCTGCGTGTGTTGCAGGCAAATGTATATGTTGAGTTCACCCCAGTTAATCAAAGTCTACGTACATGGAATGTCAGAGGAAAGACTCCGGGCTGTTGCTTTGCGGTTCTCTTCTTTCCTTTCATCAGCCAGTGGTAGCATCCTCACTAAAGATCTTCACAGCCACCAACTGCACGGAGGAAGGAGGTATTACTGTGTCACCCACATGGATATGGAGGAGGGAAAGATCACGTCTCAGTATAGCAAGTGTGTGCAATAATGAAACCTACGATAGAAGGAGGTAATCATATTCAGGTATAATACAGTTATCTGTGTTGCCTCATACTTGCTGGTGGTGAGCACATTGCTGTACAGTGAATTGATATCGTCCAGAGTATTATCCTCTAATTGAGTTGAGTTGTGTGTGTGTGAAAGCCAGGGAAATACCAGGAACTCCTCATAACATAGACCCAGTGATGCTGTGCCAGTTTATAGGCTCGTTCTAAGGATGTCCACAAAGCCTTATCCTCTTTTCTCATGAGGACATAAATCCTCTTGATGTAAATTATACCAACTTTGGTATGGCTCAGATAGCATTACGTCTCATTAAGATGGCAACTTCTCCGATTCAAAAAGCTTTTTCGCAATTCGCAAAATGTCACAAATTCAGCTCTGAAACGAGCAAAATGGTTCAAAGCGGTTGTTTCATTCTGACCTCCTTTTGGCATGCTGGACCGCGTACGTTGGCTTGGCCTGTTTGCTGTTCTGTCTACTCTTGGTTGATTGATGTTGCCAGGGACTCACACAGCTGGGTAGGAGGCAATAAACTGGAGGAGGGAACAAAGAGTAGTGGGCCACACAGGGCGCCGCAATTAAGCTGTTTCCTTGTTGTTAATTAAAAGCAAATTAGACAGTGCGACAGGAGTTGCTGTCTAGCCTTAATCGCTGGCAGCATGGATGCCGAGTCGCACCTGTTGTTGCCTCTTCGCTCACTAATCTTAATCTTTTATCTCTGACTTAGGGACGGAGAGGAAAGACGGGGGAACCTGGACCTAGAGGCCTACCAGTAAGTGCTTTACCACACACACACACACACACGCACACACACACACACACACACACACATCGACCACTCACAAATTACCATGTTTCCTGTGTACTCTCTACTCTCTCTGAGGTAAAGAGATAAAGAGAAACAAAACAAACCACAAGACAAAATCATTTAGTGTCTATTAGCACCTGCCATAATCAATAGGTTACCACTGTAACTGTGTCTCCAACCCAAATTTATTAGTGTGTTGAATGCAAATGAGATCCATTGACAAACAAATAGATAGTATTTGGTTACAGCCGGATTCATTGTCGTTCAAAATCATGGTGAAACATTAAAAATGCCCATTAATTCCTTGCTTATACAGTATTGATCTGCCATAACCAGGCACACATTATTAGTGTGAAACCACAGGGGCTATATTAGGGCAGCGCTTCAGAATGCGTGTATTGATGAGTAGGACAAGCTTCCCTATATGAGGCCTGTTGACTCTTTGAATTATAGTCTTTTCCCCGGGCGTCTAAATCAATCCCAGAGATGGTGTGTGCGTGTCTGTGTAGTGACCCATACACTATAGGGCACAAACACCCTAATGCGTTACAGAAAACAACCTGTCACATACTCAGCTGCTCTGACATGTGACTGGAAAAACAAGAGTTTGTAGGCATCATGAAACGATATATAATATAAGGCTCCATGCTTTTGGTGGCCAATTATTTCCACGCACTGCTGCCCTGATTAAACTTTTCATCTGGACATAGGTTTTCTCTTATTTTATATTTCATCCAGAAATCCGGAAAGCTCCTGTTCTGCTACTATCACCGTTATGCTCAATAGGTTCAATTATCTTTAGTATAATTGAGCTACTGACTGTGAAACCTCCTCCCGTGACTAAATGTATCCTCCGCCTCCTTAATAACTCATAAAGTTGTAGGACACAAAGTCACAGGAGGAACGAAAGAGGTGATAGAGGAGGTGTGACATTTCTAAATGGCGGTGTCCTGATGATACCTATAGCATGTGCCACTGCTTTGCACCTGGAATCGGCATTTATGTGTCACCTGTTTTGCTGAGGTAGATCTCAGGGGCTAAATCAGCCATTCAAAACACACACCAGGGCATCATCTCTCTTTTCCACCGTGCAGCAGGATGGTGTTTACAGTTGAGGTGGTAGCAGTTATTTTTCAAGGTCAAATTAGCATTGCGCCATGGTGTGAAAGTCTGTGAAAGACATGACTCTGTGATAATCAATAGACTGCAGGTGGCCATAATGTCTGTGGTGGCATTGGGCAGCTCCCAGGTGTGTGCGCGCGTGTGTGCGTTTGAGTGTTTGACCTTCCTTCCCCCAGCAAACAGGTCATTGCTGTTCATGAGAATATGTTCTAAGCTCTAAGACAAATGTTTCCACCACTGACACACTGTACCATTCATGCCTTTTTTTCATTTTACCGTATGAAGTGACTCTCCTTCATTTTGCGTAATTGCAGGGTCCCTCGGGAGCCTCTGAGGGAGCAAGTGTCAAGGTATGAGGCAAAACTGTTTGATATAACAATCCTTACCTGCAGTTCCATTAAGTGTGAATTGGCAAGGTGACCGAACAATTTTTATTGGAGTGGTCGTCCTAACATGCTTGGAATTGTATCATCTGTACATTATCGGTTTAAAGATTCACTATGTGTAACTAGGCTGATTTATTACTGTATCTAGTCAGTTCAGCCTAACCAGACACGTCTAAAGCCACAGCCTGCACCTGCTCTGACCTTGACCGACATTTTTATGTTTGCAGAGATGAACCGATCTCCCTCTTTATAGGAATGACACCTTTCAGTCAATTGTAGGCTATCTTGTGTGCAAGAATAGCTTTTCCTGCCCTCATCTCCCTCATACCTCCTGCGGCCTGGCACAACATGACTCACTGCTCACACTCATAATAGACAGATGGTCATTACATACAGTGCTTTTGCAAAAAGGTCTGCTATTTTTTTCTTGAGCCCAGGGGTGCTATATCTCACCAGAGGCACGTAAGATATGTGGTGTAAAGACATTCTTAGACATGGACCGCTACCAGGCCTCCCACTGTCCCCCTGCTAGCTGCTTCCTTTATAAACCCACCCCCATCCCCACACCTCACCCCCAGGCCCAGCCTCCAGTGGCCCACTTGTGATCATGCTAAGAGTGAAAGCTATTGTGTAGTGGACAACCTCTTGACCGCAGCTGTTCATTTGATGTATAGGTGTGTCGTTTGTAGTGGTGCTGGCTCAGACCGCAGTATTCCTCCTGCTCTCTCTGCCCAGAGGAGGGAGAGGTGTTGGCCAACCTTGGAAACGAAAGTTATCTTTGTGAGGACACACTGATTATACCTGAAAACAAATGGGGTGGCAGTAACTATACCATAGGTGGATGTACAGCGGAGAGCGGCTTTGTGCAGATGAAAAATGTCCCAAGAAGTCAAACTTAAGAATAAAATGACAAAGAGAGGTTACCATGAGCAGGTTTTCACGAGTTGAAAAAGTTTTGTGCAATTGGCTGCAGAGTTGTAGCTTTATTATTTTCCCCTTGAATCAGTCTCAAATCCTTAAACAACTTCAGACCGAGACAGTAGCTGTGAGTTTGTGTGTAGCCGACTTCTGCTTCACTGTTTCCTCTCGCATGCTTCTTTTTTTTTGCAAGCATGTGAAGGAAACAACTGCAGAGTAAGGATACAAGGATGGAAAAATGTTGATGAAATACAGTAAATATTGTATTACAAAATATA